>JANIJG010025497.1:0-21610 GCA_024611175.1 Megaceryle torquata
AGGGGGAGGGGGAGGAGGGAAGGGGAGAGAAAGGAAGAGAGGGAAGGGGGGGGGGGGTGGTGGGGGGGGGGGGGGGGGGGGAAGGGGGGGGGGGGGGGGGGGGGGGGGGGGGGGTGTGTTAGAGCGGGGCCAGACCAAGTGTTCGGATGCAGGAGGACGGAGCTGGTGGGCAGGGCGGGCTGCTGGCAGGAATCAGTAGCGTGTCTGCAGAGCACCTGTGGGCAGGGGAGCTGGGGGCTGCCCCGCGCCTCACCCAGGGGGCTGCCAGTGCCCTGAGAGTCGCAGAGCGGGCGGCGGATTCTGGCGGGGGCGTCTGTGCCGCCGCTGCTTCGGGTCACTCTCCTGGGCTGCTGCCGAGAGTGGAATCCCCAGACAGCGGGGGCTGCTGTCCCGGCTGTCGGCGGCAGCGCCGGGTGCGAAAGCGGTGCGGCTCCGCCGCTCGGCCACGTGAGCTGGAAAAAAGCGCCTGAGGCCGGAGCGCCCGTCGTGGAGTCACCCGGGGGCGGACTTCGGGCGCGTGGAAGAAGGGACGGCCTGAGAACGGCCTCGGGGGAATCGCGCGCCTTCGGTGGAATTTCTGACGGAAAAGCTGAGGTAAAAGAGAAAGAGCGACCTTTGCGGGGGCGAGGGAAGAGGGAGGAAGCGGGAAGCTGAAGTAACTGAAAAGGGACAGAGGGGGACATTTTTGGCGGTAAAATCGGAGGTGATCTACAGAGGAGAGAGTGAACATTTTGCAGGTAAGTTACGGCGCTCAGAGTTCACGTTTTGGAGGGAAACCTGGGGTAATTTATGTGAAACAAAATAAAATTGTTATTAAAAGCGTGACTGTGGGGTGAATGGGGTTACCTCAGATAAGTGAGGAAATCTCTCTGGGACAGAGTGAACATTTTGTAGGGAAAAGCTAAAGTAAGTGGGGTAAAACAAAACAAAATTGCTTACTTTGAAGTGATTAATCTGTGATATTTTGGATTAAATTAAAAAATGAGGTAGAGGGGACAGAAGGCACATTTTTGAGGAAAAAGCTGAGGTAGAGAAGACAGAGGTAATGTTTTGGAGAGAACACCTGAGGTAATTTAGCTGAGACAAATCAACAACCTTTTTTTTTTGATTGTGTGAATTTGGGGTAATTTGTGTTACCTGAAAAAAATCTGTGATAGTCTTTAGGGGACAAAAGAATATTTTCGAGGGAAAAGATGAGGTAAGCGAGGTGAAATAAAAAAAGGCACATATTGCATGGGTTGTATCTGGGCATTACCTCCAAAAATTGAGGTAACCTCTAAGGGACAGAGTTGACGTTTTGGAGGCAAAAGCTAAAGTTAAAGGAAGGTGAGGGAAAAAAAAATGTATTTTGAAGACCTGAAACTGGGATAATTCTGGTTACCTCAAAAAAGGTGAGGTAATGTATAGGAGACAGCATAAACATTTTGGAGGGAAAAGCTAATGTAATGTAAGGGAAGCAGAATAAATAAAATTTATTATGTGAATTCTCCTTGGCCACTGCTTTGCATGCTCGGCGGGGTTTGCCCAGAGTGCCTGCCTCCGAGCCCAGCTCCAGCAGCAGCCAGAACTCTGCACTGCAGTGCTTTGGTGAGACGGGGTGAAGTGGGTAGGAGGTTTTGCAGAGGGTGGGGGGTCTGCGGGTGGCTGGGTGGTGCCCTGGGAATCTCCCTCTGGGTTGTGTTGGGGTCCCCGCTTCGTTCAGGCGGAGGAGTTGGCGCTTCTGTGGCCTGACCACATCCTCCTTCCTTGGCGGAAGCCATTGGAGGAGAAAGAAGAGGCATCACGGTGTGGAACCGTGAGGCAACAGTGTGGTCGAAGAAGAGCGCTGTTGGGCAGAATAGTAAGCATGAGAAAGGTGCTAATTTGGATTCCAACAAAACAAAACCCTGAGTTGACCTCTATGGGACAGAATGTGAGTTTTGGAGGGAAAACTTAGGCGATTGGGGTGAAACAAATAAAAAGACCTTTATTGAAGGGGATTACCTCAGAAAATGGAAGTAAACTCCAGGGGAGGGACAAGCTGAGGTAAGTTAGGCAAAAGAAAATGAATCAAATTGAAAGGATAGATATCCGTGGTCCCTCCCTGGTTAATGCACAGAAATTTTAAATCTTATCTGTGCTTGTATTCTTTCTTAGCCTCACTTGCTAAAGGGTTTGAATTGATTGTTAAGACTCGGGACCCAGATTGGGCGGATGTGGATGCAATGCTGGATGCAGCATTTAGTGAGTCAGAACAGCAGATGATTGTGAAAGCAGCCAGAGCAAAGGTACAAGCCCAGATCTTGGCTGGAACATTGCAGGGATTGACAGATAATTATGTTCCAACTACTAATCCTGTCTGGGACCCTAATGATGGGGAAAATTATTAGTTTGGTATAGAGAATGGATTGCCTATGGGATAAGAAATGCAGTCCCAAAGGCAGTAAATTGGTCTAAATTATATGAAATTAAACAAGATAGAAAAGAATCCCCTAATGATTTTTTGAATTGATTAAAAGAAGGGATACAGAAATATACCCCCATAGACCTTACCTCGCAGGTGGGAAAGGATCAGTTGATTTTCGTGTTTTTGGGACAATTGACGGATGATATGAGGAGAAAGATAACAGAAATTGTAAAGGACAGACATGAGGGACTTAGAGAAATTGCTGGAGACTGCTTGGCAAGTTTACCAGAATAGAGATAGCCCGAAGCAGAGGGTCATGGGCAGAACAGTTGCCAATGCTACTGTGGCTGCCCTGTGCACTTCAGGGGGCTTAGCACCCTCCCAGAATCCATCAGGAAATAATACTGATGCGGGGAGAGGTGCTACGAGAAATGGTGCACATGCCCCACCTAGGGGAAATCAAATCCCTCTGAAAGACCAGTGTGCTTATTGTAAGCAGATGAGGCATTGGAAAATGAATTGCCCAAGACTGGACAGGTCGGTAATGGTAACTGAAGTAGAAGATGATTGATGTGGACCAGGGGAATCTCCTCTAATGCAACCCTTGTTAAAAATTCAGCTAGGGAAAGAAGAGAAACCAGTAGAATTTCTAATAGATAACAGGACCATATTTTCAGTACTAAATCAGAACCTGTTACCTGAAAGCAGGCAAACAATGTTGTGGGAGCAACTGGATGGGTCAAGAAGGTACCCTTCTTGAAACCATTAGAATTTAAAATTGGAAAAAGTGTAGGGATTCATCAGTGTCTCTACCTACCTGAGGCTCCGAAACAACAACTGAATGCTGAGATAAGGTTCAGGAATGGAGAAAATTAATTCAAAAAGCCAGAAAAGAATAACATTAAAATTTTAAGTTTGGGTCTTATTGAACCCCAAATTAAGGAAGAAGAGATTATTCAAGAAATATAAGATTAAGTGTACCCAGGAGTATGGGCCGCAGGAATACCTGGAAAAGCTAAATATGCAGAATTGGTTGTTGTCATACTCTGAGAAGGAGCGCGGCCTGTCAAACAATATCCTCTAAGATTGGAAGATAGGCAGGGAGTGAAAAACATTATAGAAAAATTTATAAAATTTGGATTATTAACTGAATGTTCTTCAGAATATAATACTACTATTCTGCCTGTTAAAAAGCCTGATGGCAAGACTTACCGATTGGTGCAAGATCTGTGGGCAATAAATAAGATAACTGAAGATTTATATCCAGTAGTGGCAAACCCGCACACCTTGCTGACTAATTTGAAAGAAACTTATGAGTGGTTCACAGTATTAGATCTAAAGGATGCCTTCTGCCTCACCTTGGCCCCTGAGAGCTGCAATTTATTTGCCTTTGAATGGGAAAACCTTGATTCAGGGCAAAAAACCCAACTAACTTGGACGGTGTTACCTAAGGGATTTAAAAACAGCCCTACAATCTTTGGAAATTAGTTGACCAAAGAATTAGAGGCCTGGGAAAGACCTTTGGGAAATGGGACTCTTTGGCAATATGTAGATGATATTTTAATAACTATGGAAAAGGAGGAAGAATGGAAAAAATGGACTGCAAGTTTGTAGAATTTCCTTGGACTAAATGGTTATCAGGTCTCATTACAGAAAGCCAAGATTCTGAAGAAAGTAGTAATATACTTAGGGCTTGTGATTTCCAAGGGACAGAGGCAGCTTGGGAGAAGCTATATGCAGGACTCCAGAACCAACCACAGCAAAAGAGCTTCGGACCTTTTGGGGAATGACAGGTTGGTGTCAATTATGGATTCATAATTATGGACTTATGGTTAAACCTTTATATGAGCTATTGAAAAATAGCCAGACACTATTAACATGGACTGATGAAGCTAGGGGGGCATGCAAAGAATTGAAACAAGAGCTAATGAGGGCTCAAGCTCTGGGCTTGCCTGACATAACCAAGCCCTTCTGCCTGTTCTGATATGAGAGTCAAGGATTGGCTTTGGGAATTCTAGCCCAGAAGCTGGGACCCTATAAGCAAGCAGTAGCGTACTTTTCCAAACGGTTGGATGAAGTTAGCAAAGGATGGCTAGGATGCCTTCGGGCAGTGGCTGACATTGTTTTGATTATTCAAGAAGCCCGGGAGTTCACTTTGGGACAAAAGATGATGATGCATACATCCCAGCTGTAACCTCTGTTTTAGAACAAAAAGGAGGATGTTGGCTCTCACCATCAAGGTTTCTGAAGTATCAATCAGTCCTGATGGAGCAGGACCATGTTGCAATTGTCATGCCTGCCATTACTAATCCTGCTTCTTTTTAAGTGAGTAGCAGGGAATGGAAAGTACCGTCCATGACTGCGTAGAGACCATCGAGGCTGTGCATGCATGTAGACCTGACCTGAAGGAAGAGCTGCTGGAGGAAGTTGAACATACTTTGCACACCGATGGAAGTAGTTTTGTAAGGAATGGAATTTGGATGGTAGGTTATGCTGTGACCACCACAGAGCAAGTGGTGGAAGCAAAGTCACTCCCTAAGGGCACATCTGCACAATGAGCTGAAATAATTGCCCCAGCAAGAGCATTAGAGCTTGCTAAAGGTTATGAGTAAATATCTGGACAGAATCAAAATATGCCTTTGGAGTAGTTCATGCTCATGGAGCTATTTGGAAGGAACAGGGACTTTTGACTGCCCAAGGAAGACACATTAAACATGCTGATATGATCCTAAGACCTTTGGAAGCTGTACAACTGCCTTCAGCAGTTGCAGTTATGCACTGCAGAGGACACCGAAAGGGTAACACTGCCCAAGAGGTGGGGAATAAGTTGGCAATGAGGCAAAAACAGTGGCAGAACAAGGTGAGGTATTGTTTGATTCCTGAAAAAGCTTTGCTGCTACCAGACTCAGTTGAGTATGATGAAAGGGATCTAAAGTTAAAGACTTGGAAGCAGAAGTTGAATCAACAGGTTGGACAAAATTGAAAGATAACAGAGTAGTAGTTCCTTTTAGAATACTATGGAAACTGGTATAAACAGAGCATGACAAGACTCATTGGGGAACAGAAGCTCTGTATAATTCCCTTATGAAGCAAATAGTAGCTAGGAATTTGTTTCAAACTGTGAAAACCATGGCTGGTAGATGTGAAATACGCTTAAAGAATAATCCAGAGGTAGAAAAATGGATCAAATTTGGAAGTATTGATAAAGGGAAAGTTCCAGGCCAAAATTGGCAAATAGATTTTTCAGAACTACCTAGAAAAGGGGGCTACAGATACCTTTTAGTCCTAACTGATACATTTTCTGGGTGGCCTGAAGCTTTCTCTTGTAGAACCAGCAAGGCCTGAGAATTAACAAAAATTTTATTGAAAGAAATTATTCCTAGATTTGGAGTGCCAGAGGCGATCTCTGATAGAGGAACACACTTAGTGTCAGAAGTAGTCCAGCAAGTTAGTAAATTTTTAGAAATTAACTGGAAATTGCACACAGATTATTGCCCACAAGCAGGTGGGCAATGGAAAAAAATGAATCCTTTGATAAAAACTAAGTGAAATTTGCCAGGAAACACGTTTAAGGTGGCATCACGCCCTCCCTATCGCCTTGTTGAGGTTCTGAGTCAAACCAAGGACTAAGGAAAAACTGAGCCCTTTTGAGATTTCGTATGGGAGACCATTTCAAACGAGATACCAAGATCTCACCCAAGTGGGAGAGGTTAGTGTACAACAGTATCTGATTGCACTGGAGAAATAGTTAAAAGAAATGAATAATTAGTAATGTCTAATGGAACATGTGGTGTGGATTCCCTGGTACACTTGTTTAAACCTGGGGATTCGGTTTATGTTAAAAATATTCCAGGTGATCCTCTCGAAGAGAAATGGAGTGGCCCCTTTCAAGTTCTACTTGCAACCTACACTGCACTCAAGCTTGAAAAGCACTCTGCTTGGATCCACTATTTGAGAGTTAAGAAGGCACCTGGTGGATCATGGAAATCTCAACCTGTCGGACCCACATCCGTAAGACTGATCGGAAGCTAATGTTAATGTTGCTTTGTTTTGGCCTTGGGCTGATAGGAGCATTCACTCCTAGTTGGCCCTTGAGAAGTAAACATGAATTGGTTGATAGTTTTAATTGGCCTTGGGCGTTTGTCTGTTTTTCCCGAAAACTGTTCTATATGGCAACCCTATAATAGGAGTGGTGGATTGATGGGATGGCACAGAATGAACTTTGTGTTATGCTCAAATTTAACAAATGTTACATTGGTAACTGAAATTGCCTTAAAATGTTGTGCAGCTAAAGGGATAGGGCCTCCACTACAAATGAAGGAGTGCTTCCTCCGGACCAAATGGAAGAGCACCCTCATAAAAAAGAAGCACACTTAGAAGACTGGTAACTGGGATACACTAACATGTACAAACAGAAAAGTCAGTAAGACTGCTGGAGAGGCAATCTCCTTAACACTGCTAAACCCACGGCCTGTTGTGAATCAGGATCAGTTAATCAAATTACCATCAACTTGTATAAATGTGGCAAGGATTAGGCAAAAATATGTGTTGTTCTTTAATATTTTCTTTCCAGCCACACCACCTTCTAGAGCCTGAACCAATCCCAAGAACTTCGAGAATATTTGAAGAAACGAAACAAAACCTTAGCTGAGTCTATCATTAAAACAGTAATAGCAAAGGACAAACTCTTTGGACTGTCTAGTCAAATTGAATCTGACACTGCTCACCATTGGTGGGACATCTTTTCAGGGCGCTCACCCTCTGCAGAAAGAACCTTGAATGTTTTAGTTAAACCTCACTCTTGATACTACTGGTATTTGTCATTATACTAATTGCTGTTAGTTGCCTTTTGTGGTATAAGTTGAAGAAACTGACTGTAAGACTATGGGCTTTGTTTAAGGTAATGAAATACGACAATTTAGAATCTTTGTAAAGGAGTTTACAAAGTTTAAAGAAAAGGGGGGAATGAAAGAATTTATATCGGTGGTCTCTCCCTGGTTGATGCACAGAAATTTTAAATCTTCTTAGCTGTTCTTGTATTCTTTTCTTAGCCTCACTTGCATAGTTTAGTTACTTGTTGGGTAGAGTTGATAATGCAGTGTTTTGAAGCCTGTGACTCCTCACCTGGCAAAGATGACAGGCCTTGAAATGGTTCGTTAAGGCAGAGAACCCTGATAATAGGGACTCAAGGTGTCAAGCGCTAAGCACTTTTTGGAGAGAAAACCGAGGTGATTTAGCCAAAGCCCTGGATTTGCCCAGGCTTCTCGCTTCTGAGCCTATCTCCAGTACTCTTTAGAACTCTGCTTTGTGCTTTTTTTCATGAGGCTTGGTGAAATTGGAGGTATTTTTGGGGACTCTGCATTGCTGTTAGATATTTCAATTCTTTGTGTTCCTGTTGAGTTTTCTTGTATCATTGTATTCTGAATAAAATGAGTTTTCATACTCTGCATTACACTTGTAGCATTTTTCATGCAGTTTCTCTGTTACTTATGCTCTTGAACTTGGCCTTTTTTTTTTTTTTTTTTTTTTACTTTAGCAGCAGCAGTTGCATTCACTGCTGTCACAAGGTGGTTGTGTAGTTGTCCTAGGTTCTTGCATATCTGTGTTGTTGTAAGGTGGTGTCCAGATCAGTGACCTTCTAGTAGCACAGTAGCTGGTTTTTTGGGCAGAGCTCTAGGACTGCTCGCAGGTGGCTGGCAGGGCTCCAGTTTCTGCTTAGATGCTGGGCACTCTGTCTGCCCTGGCAATGGGAACCTCTCAGATTTGGGAGGGTATTTATATCCCCACTATAGCAGAGGTTTTGCCCCAGAAGAGGATACACAAATTCCTAATAAAAAAACAGAGCATGGTTCCACTGCTGCACTGGGGGTTATTTAGATGTGTGTTTTATTCTGCAGTTGCTTGTAAAGAGCTCTCGGAGCCTGTAATCACAAGGACAGCAGCACCAAGAAGCAAGCAGGGAAGCACTGGGGATGTTGTGTGGCTGCATGACAGTACTGCAGCGCTTTGGGGATCTGGAGTGGCAGTGTGCAGAGCCTGGCTTAACATACCAGGACTCAGGTGAGGTTCTGCCACTTGGGCAGCATCACAGCCTGTTGCCAGGTGGTTTAAAGAAAAGTACAAAGCTGTGCATTTAACACAGGATAGTCTTGTTAGAAGAACTACTCAGGTTAATCAATCATATAAATTACCTTAAAAGAGTGGGAGAGTAGGTTTAATGCGATGAATTGCTGTCTGGTAGGACCCTAGACTCCATTAAGAGTAACTGTTTAGGCAAGTGCTAAGTAGCTCAGAACATGGTCAAGCTCTCTGAAGCCACATGGAGAAATTTGTGCCATAGGCAGGGAGTGTTAACTGTTTGCAATAAAGAGTTTCTGAAAGTTGCAGAGGTCTAGTCTTTAGGCATTGTCTTCATTTATTGCTAGTATCAGCACACAGCTATACGTTTTTTCAGCTATCAGTACCAGAGAAAATGGCCTCTGTGCAGAGCATCTAAGCTTGTCTCAGCATCTTGTGTTCTGTTTCATGCTGGAAAATAGGAAGGGCTTGAAATAAACCCACTGTGTCATGACAGTAACAGCTCTGATGTGAACTTTCTCATGAGGGAAGGATTTTGTTGTTACTTGCAGGACTAAATTGGAAGCTGTTGCAGTATTTAAGTGGGATGTTGCAAAGAGTAGTTGGTTTATCTTCCTTGGGAATCGGTGGTGTCAGGGTGAAACATAAAGCTATAAGGAAGATTTTGCTGCCAACAAAAGACATATCTCAGAAAGCTACTTGACTAATGGATTCTTCTTTAGCTGGAAAGATTCCTGGTCACTTGTAACACTTGAACCACCAAATACTTTAAGGAGGGCTGTCTTGTGAGTATTCCCCAGAAGAATTTTCTTCAAGTATCTTTGTTCTTCATGCAACTGACATGTAACTGACAGTTTTACATTTTCTCACCTTGTACTAGATGCTGCCAGGGAGTTATTTCGTTTCTTACAAAAGTATTTATCTCTTTTCTCTTTGCTTAAAGATATGATTATACTTCTGTTTTTCTTCAGCAAGAAAGGCCTGAATGTTTTTCAGACCCGTGTGGTCGGGATAACCTGATTTTGTCTGTTTATTTGGGGACTTAACTGTTTGAGGAATTCTTAGCATCTTTAACGAGATCATCAGCAGCTCAGCTTTAAACGCATCAGCAGTCACTACTAATGAAAGTACCCATATCATCACCTTCTGTACATCTCCAGGTAAGGCATTTACATTGCAGAGAACAGATACTAATTTATGTAAAAGCTACAGCTGCAGACAGATGTCTCAGGGGCTGTTAGCAATCTCAAACTGGACTTAATTCTGATTTAGATCCTGATTCTGATTTAAACCAGCCTTCAGTTGCTGAAAGAATTTCTGTAGAGATGTGTTAGTTTCTATCTAAGCCTGTTAAGCTGCATTTTGTATGAGCAAGATTTCAAAAAAGAGTATAGATTTTTTGTGTGACCAGCATTAGATACCACAAGAGGGATGTGAACTTACAGACTCCATGTGACTGTAAGATATCTCCAGCCAGGCAGTTTTAGACTTTGGCTTGAGTAATTTCAATAAAAAGCAGGAATTTATATCAGGAAACTGTTTTGTTAAGAAGCTCACTGTCTCTGAGCTATGTAGCTAATGCATTTTGAAATTTTTTGACAATGTATTTTAGTTTATCTGCAGCTACTTGAGTAATATAAGAGGGAACAGCTCATTTCCTTTGTAATGGAGGTACTATTTGTGAGAGAGCCTCTCCAGGAGCAAGTCATTGATGAAAGGCAGAAATTCATTTAATATTCTCCCGTGGACTCTGCAAAGAGAAAATTGATGTTTCAGTTTGTCTTAAAGAAAACTGAGTGTTGAGAAAGTCTGGCAGCATTAAGTATGGGATCTTCAGCTGCCACATGTAATAGCATCTTTTGCTCTGAGTGCCATCAAAATCAGTACAAAAAGAAAGCGTTTATCTGGGCTGTTAAAGGTTTAACATCTCAAAGTGCTGAGCCAAACTCAGTCTTTGCTAGAAACAAGTGCAGTGTGAAGTATTTGATCCAGTCACATGTAATTAACTGCGAAGCAGAGCCATCTCCACAGCAGCAGGGGACTTGGCAGTAGATAGTGCACAGATTGCAAGTCCAGGGAGTGGGACATCAGGTGCCCACCCAGAGCATTTCTATCCTGAGCATGCCCTGATCTGATTGTGAGTCTGAGGTGGAGCCAGACACCCTTTCTGCTTGTGCACATCAAATGTGCCTCTGGACTGCATGCACAGGGACAGAAAGGACCTCCTGTGAGGCAACTTTCATCAGATGGCAAGTCCTATATGCCCAGGCTTGAAGGTATTGCTGCTGTGAGAACACATGAAACCTATGGGCCAAGTTAAGCCCTGGAATTCATCTCCACTGAATTAATTTTGTGTTTTTCTGATCAGCATTGTTGGGATCAGTTCTGTTGGTTATTTGCTGACTTCAACTAATAATTGTCATGATAGGTTTATTTTCATTATAGTAAAGGTCAGAGGCTTCATCTAGGGCCCTTCTTATTACAGATGAAGCCATATTAGACCCTTCTTACTAGAGACCTTGTATCATAGACTGTCCATCTAAAAGCATTCATTCGGAAAAAAAAAGATCATCTCTTGGTTCTTAACTGTTGAGATCTCACTGACTCATGACAGCTTCTATTCAGCAGAACATAACTTTTTTATCTTTCCTTCTAGGCTGCCTCGGCATGTTCTGCCAGATTCAGGCCTGCCCTCCAGTGGGTGTCTTTTCTGCACTTTGATCTGCCTTGAAATGCAAAACAGCTTAGACAAAGAGAAGGAATAGGGCTGCTATTGTGCTTCCAGTTTGAAATCAATCGTAACTTTAATAGCCATGGTGCTTAGAAGAGGAACATTTTCTCAGTAAACAGTATCTTTGTCTTTTTGCACTCATTTTTCAATGGCATATCCCATATCACTGGCTTTTGCTGGTAGCTGTGGTAGGACAGGCTTTTGTTGCTACTATTAGTCTACAGGCTACATTGAGACTCTTGAACTCTGCCACCACTGAAGCAGCATCTCCAGATAGGACTTTTTTTGAAACAAACAGAACATTTTAGGCTTTTGCAAAAGAACTAAAATAACCCCAAAAGTTGTATAGGACTCAGTTCATAGCTATGATTTCTTCTGCCACCATGGTGGATGTCACAAAAAAAGACAATAGACTGGTGGAGATCTACAAATAGATCTGGTTTAGTGTCTGGCCCCTCAGCCACTGTAAATGGGAGCGTGAGGGAGCAGGATGTACAACTGGGAAGGTACCTGCCCTCACAATACAGCCACCAGCTGTGGTGAATGGTTTAGTGGGGTGTGCTTAACCCTTGCCTTACTCCCACCTTCCAGCTGCCCAGAAATGTGTGATGGAAAGCACCAAGCTGTGATCATATCCTGTAGTGGGATAAGGGGACTGCTCAGCCCACCCTCTTGCTTTGTGTTACAGGACTGTTAAGAGTTCAGACCAAGAGTTGTTCTGGTCTCCATAAGGAACCACTTAGTAGAGAGTAAGGACAAGCATTTACCACAGTACTCTCCCAGCTTTTAATACCATTTCAGTTCTCTTTTGCATTGGGCTTCAGAGTTCTGTTACCATGGCAAAAGGTACCTTCTGTCTTCCCCCCCCCCCCCAAGATTCACAGTTTTTCTTTCATGTGGGAGAGAATTATAGGACATTCATCCCTTGGAGCTTTTCTGACTATTTATTTATTTATTTAAAAGCATTATGTTCTTGTACGTAGTCTTTGTTTACATTTCCCAGCAGACATAGTTTTGACTACTGATTGGCTGCAAGGTAGCATATATCTCAGTTATTTACACATAAATTCAATGAAAAATGTCAACCTTAAGCTTATGTTCTAATAGTTGCTTTGCTTGTAGGGAAACAGAAGTTTTCAATAAGCTCAATAAGGAAAATGGTAAAAGCAAAATCTCCCTTAAACCTTTGAATTAGAACAGGCTTTTCCATAGGCAACTACCGGAATCAGGAGCCTATAAAAGATTGGAAACTAATTATAAGGCAAGGGAAAGAATACAGAACTATGATATCTCTCAAAGAGAAATCCTTCAGTGAGAGACCATCAGTCTCCTATAAAGAAACAAATAGAAAAATATCTGTTTATAGTGATTGGGTAACTTCATATTCTTCTAGAAGCAGAGAATTTATACTCCCTAGAATTGGGAAGGTGAGAAGAAAAACAAGATCAACAGGAAATCTGAGTTTACGCTATGTTAGGGGAGAACACTAGGAAAGCAGCCCTATTTTTCTGATGGTCAGAAAATAGCAGAAATATGCTTTTGGCAAGATCTCTCAGCTGAAGTGCTGAATAACCAGAATGATACTTTCCATTTCTTTAAGAGCACTTCTGCTCACACCTTTACTGTAAAAATGCTGGTCTTGGAAGAGTAGATCACTCCCAGCCATGCACACTCCCAGTCAGTGTTGTCTTTTATGATGTCCCTATAGCACCACATAAAACTGAAAGTTTAACAGACAAGTCAGTTTCAAATCCAAACCCAGCAATCACATCCAAAGTTTGCCTTCAAGGATTTGATTTGCACCCCTTGAGATATTTTTGCCAAAAATATTTCACATCCATAACAATGAGTTACAGTGGAACGGGTATTTCTAATGAGAACTTTCTGCTGCTATCAGTAGTGGACTTGTTAATGATGTAGGAACTGACATGGTTATCTTTCCATCAGCTCTGTTTTTTTCTGGTCTGTTATGTATCATCTTCTTACACAAAATGACAGACCTATAGACTTGACTTTCCATTCCTTGCATTTACTAATAATGCTTTTCGTGTTTCAACTTATTTCTAACTTACACTGACACTTTTCATGTACTGTCCACCAGCAGTACAAGCTTCAGCTGCTTGTTTGTCCGCTTCTTAAGCAGTGTCTTAGCATGGACCTTGGGGTATTGTGACTCTTGTCTCCCCCTGAAATTGCTCTTGTTGGGTACACAGATGTGAAGCAGTATGTAAAGTTTTGTAGTTCACTGTTGTCAGAATGTACACAGTGAAAACATAAGAATTTGATGTCCAGAGCTCCAAGTGGTCACACTGAAATGCTACTTCCTAAATACCTGTTTGTGTTTAATATGCAGTAACTGAATTTACCTTAAAAAGGTACAGTATTTGTCATCAGAAATGAAACTCATGGAAGAGCAAGATGATGTCAACTGCTACCTTTTTCCTAAAGCAAAAAACACAATTTTCATTTGGAGGTTGCATGTTTTGGTTTTTTTCCCAAGTCTAATCATGAGAACTGTAAACAATGACTCCAGTTAGCACAAGCCCAGATGTAGCACTGACTTACCTGATTCAATAATGCTCTTTCTCCTGCTTTCTTAACAAGACCAGGGCCACAGATACACTGCAAACATTGGCTTGGAGACTGGAGAACGGTGAGGATTCCTCATTGTATTACCGAGCCAGTTGTTTAACTTCTCTACCCCAGTTTCTGCTTTTGGAAATGGGCTTTAATAGCATTACTGATCTATGTGTTGAACTGCAGGTCAGACAATCAGCTGCTCTGTATTAATTTGGTTCCACTAAATGTAAGGAAGCCAAAATAGTTTGCAACAGCCAATGATGTGTTTCTAGTCACTTACTGTGATATTCCTCAGTGCTGGGTATTTGCTTACTTTTCTATGCACTTCTCTTTTTACCCATAATGAAGGACATCTACTCTTGAGTACCAATGTCAATATATCACTTATGCTCTTATATACCTCTGAGGCACTTTTATCACTTACAAAAGATCTGGATGATAGAAAAGTCTTTGGGAAGAGTTTTCTAGGATACAGCTTACTGATCTTCACATACCCTGCATCTGAACACAAAAGTGTGTGAATCTATCTTAGCTGGATTCAGGACTGCTAACACTGAAACAGATGACAGGATCTCAGTCCTGGCCAGCAGAGGCCACTAAGAGATTACAGGAAGCACTGTGGTACACGGCCCTGGAGACATACTTCTTTGGTGTGCTCCCTGCTGGAGAGACAGCATCAGGGCTATGGCTTAGGACTTTTACTAAAAAGAAGGAATCCTCTGTGGATTTTCAGATTTTCCAAGATTTAAAAAATAATCTTGAGATGAACATTGCTTTTGCTGCTGGTCTGCCCTCTGAGTGGTACTTGCCAGCAATGAGGTGGAGCAGGCGTGGTGGGAAAAGTCTTTGTTAAAAGAGACCCTGGATTATCTTCTATTTGAGAACAGTGCTGGTAAGGACTTTGTAACTACACCATACAGTTTGGTACAGTTAGCCAAAGACAGACTGTCTGTATGCTTGTGTCAGGGTTTAAGGGTCAGGCTGAGATGTCACTTGTCATGATCTCTTTTTGGATGGACAGTAGTAAAAGCTCAGGTGTAGCCTGTTGGGCCAACCTGTCTGTGTCACAGGGGTGTGGTGAAGTGTCTTTGATGCATTTATTGTACTCTTATGCTCCTCTTGACAGGTATTTTGTGTTTGCAAGTGGCAGTGTTAGCTTACTCCAAAGTTGTCTTCTTTTCTCAAGATTTTCTCAGTCTCTTTGAGTTTTATAAACCCCACCTAATACCATCCTGCCTATCCTGAGTCCAAACAGTTCATCATTCCGGGCCTAACCTCATTCCATTCTAAGGTGCACATTGCAGCAGGGAAGCATTGAGTAAAAGAAGCCTTGAGCTTGATGGTGCACTGCAGCTGCTCATGACGAGCTAATAAAAGTCACCTGAAAATTCACCCAGTGCATGTCTTCAAGTGCAAAACTCTAGCACAGAGCAGTTCTGCCTACTCAAAGAGGTTTCAGGACACTATTGGATTCATCACTGATTCTGCTGTGAAGAGGCTTTTTGATGACCTTTATGAAGCTTTGAATGAAGCACTTCCCCAGATTCAGGTCCTCATTTTAGAACATCAACTCTTTGCTGAAAACAGATGTTAGGAGCTCTTCAGGGTGAGTTCTTCAGTTAGGCTGTATAGGTTTTCCTTTCTCAAAGAAAAGGCTAATCATGTAATCAGGACCTCAGCAGGATCTGGGAGGCACAGCCTTGCAGAGGCAAGATGCTGTCGCTGCTCCTTGGCAATAAATTGCCTCAAGGAAAGTGCCTTCTGACTGACTGAATTCCCAGCCCTGTGCCAGCATGTCCGTGCCTTTGCAAACTGTGCCTGTGCTGTCTTTGGCAGCCCACGCTCCAAGTGGAAGACAGCAGGCAGGTGTTCCTGTGTCAGGATGCATTACGATGAAGGGATGTCTGAGCAGGCAAAAATGCAAACAGCATTCCTCACAGTTTCACAGGTTTTGCTCCTGTTGTTACTCTGTTGGTCTAAATCTGATCTGTGTCCATGCCATGTCAAGTACAGACCACAGCCATGAAGAATCCACTGGCAAATCTGCACTTGAAACGGACTTTATTAAAGATGTGGTTATGTCTGAGCCCTGCAGCAGAAAGAAAGGAGCAGGAAGGGTCATTTTTTACTTATCTCCCTGGCTTCTGGGGACAGAAAGTATTCATCCAGTAGATGGTGTATCTGTTACTTCTTCAAAGCCTGGGGTGAAAGAAACTAGCTTCATAGGGATGGTGTTATGAGGTAAAGCAGAGTCACAGAATCACTTAGGGACATGGTTTAGTGGTGGACTTGTCAGTGTTAGGTTTACAGTTGGATTCAATGACCTTAAAGATCTTTTCCAACTGAAGTGCCACATGTACACATAATTTAAATATTTCCAAGGATGGTGACTCTACTACTTCCCTGGGCAGCCTGTTCCAGGACTTTACAACCCTTTCAGTGAAGAAAATTTTCCTAAAGTCCAATCTAAACCTCTGCTGGCTCAACTTGAGGCCATCTCCTCTTTTCCTATCACTTGCTACCTGGGAGAACAGACCACCACCTACCTCTCTGCAACCTTTCAGGCAATTGTAGAGAGCAATACGGTCTAGTTTATCAAGATACCCCTTTGTTTTGTGACACCTCAAAGGGAAAGTGTCAGCTAAACAAGATGTAGCCCTCCAAAAAACATAACCAAGAAAGTTTCTGCTTCCTGGTTTCACCATTGATGGGGAGATGCCATCTGGGACAGCAGCTCTGTAGCTCATGAATTATCTTCCTGAACTACTTGACGCTTTTAATATGTTTCGCAAACACTGAGCACTCAAACTCCTTAAAGAAGAGGTTTCTGCAAGCTCAGTCAAGTAATTTAAACACTTAAAATACAGCAAGATGTAAATTGTACAGATTAGAGACTGTTATAAATTATTAATCAGCTTGTTCTGGAAGTTCATCATGCACTTGAAAGGCAATTTTTACAGTCTAATGTGTGTCAGTAGCCTGTACCAGCATGCTCTTTCACTCAGCAAAGTGGAGAAGAATTTAAAAGGGTGTAGAGACAATTTGCTTTCAATAACTCACATAACAAAATCTATAAGATATTTTCTTCTCCAAGATAAAAGATTTTAGACAGAAGACATTGTACCTTGTGCTCACAGATCCTGTTGTAGATACAATTGTTGAAACAGAAAAAATTGAATAAATTCATGTTATAACAGGCAAAATTTAAAACAAACATTTAACAGGCTGTACTTCTGAGAATAAAACATGCAGTACAGTAACAGAAGTTGTACTGTGCCTTATTTTTAAAAGTCTTTGCTAAGTTCCCCTGGCTCATTACATCTCTGCTGATTCTATGTGAAATACAGTCTGATTTCAGCAAGATTTGATTTTTCAGATGATAACTTGTTTTTCCTCAAACCAGATTATAAATTACCTACCCAATCTAGTCTGCATACTAATGTCAACGATGGCATGCAAATCCATCTTGTGACGACATCAAGGGATCTGTCCTAGGTGGTTAGGTCATAACTACCCTCAGTTAAGTGCTGCTCTAGCTCTGTTTCCCATAGCCTGACTTCCTGAGCTAAAAGTTGTGTTCGGCAGGTGGCAGCAGCTGCTTATGGGTAAGTGCAGGCTGGAGATGACATAAAGGTGTTATGATGTGTCTTCTGTGAACATCTGAGTCATACCCAGAGCTGGGAAGGTGACAGCTCCAGCTGGCAGGCCATCTCCAGAAGCACTTTCTGTCCTCAATGTAAGGGAAGTTGATTTTTTTCCTTTCCCTTGCTACTATCGCAGGTTGCACTCTTACTCTTGCACTTTCTCATGCCTCACCAACAGTTGTATAATTTGTCTTTACGAGACACAGCTTTCCTTGGTGCTCTGCTAACCCTGATGTCCACTGTGACACAGTATCAGAGCAGTGGGGGATTTGATGGCAGGAAGGGCAAGGCTGGGCAAAGGACGCTGGGCCACACCACTCTTTTACCTCTTGTGGTGGATGCTCTGCATCCTACTGCACTGCCCTTACATTAATGGTACTGCTGTAGAAAGAACAAGTGAATGTGTGAAATAAATTGCTGTTACTGGTTTTGTTACAGTGCCAAAACTTCCAGCTGTTCAGTGCCTCTCTTTACTGCTTGTACAAAAGCAGAGAGAAGCCATGAACCAGGCAGACACAAGGCACTGTATGGTGGAGGGAGTACAGTGAGGCAGAGCCTTTAAAAGCAAAGGTCATATACACCCAGCCCAGCTTTGCACATGTTCCCAACTAAAGCCCTGCTCTTGCAGTCTTCTGCATGTGACTATTTTTCACATAAGTCCCATTAGCTTTACCAGTCCAGACCAGATTTATAGGTAATACATAACAGTTAGTTCTAGATTAGACTTGGTTTAGCTAATCAGTATCCCACAGCTAGGCTTGAGGTTCGTATTGTTTCATACCAGTGGAACAATTCCCAAACCAGGACACACAGACATCCATAATTATTCTCATGACCAAATGACACATCTCTAGCTAGTACAATACACCTGGCTGAACAGTGTAACATGGACTTATTTTTAGCTGCTCACCTCATATTTAATTTCTGGACAGAATGAAGGAGCTGCGGTTGTCCCTGGAGAAATGCACTCCAGGCTCAGTGGGAGTGTTTGCTTGAGAGTGAGATATGTAGGAGCAGATATGAGCCTTTTGCCCTACATTAGGCAGAGTCGGGATGTGGCTTTCCTTGACAGCGTGAACAGTGCACGGATGGAGAGTATGAACCTAGAGGAAGGAAGTTTCCTGGAGGAAACTAAACAATAATTCCTTGTCAAGTGACATGGATTGCCAAAAGGGACAACTGTTTTAATACACGTCATTCTGTTAACACAAGGAGTAAGGTTTTATCTTTACATAAGTGTTTTCTGTTTTGCTGTGGATGCACAGAAA
The DNA here is from genome assembly GCA_024611175.1 of Megaceryle torquata. Lineage (NCBI taxonomy): Eukaryota > Metazoa > Chordata > Aves > Coraciiformes > Cerylidae > Megaceryle > Megaceryle torquata. Next base: position 18,688 of record JANIJG010025497.1, read on the forward strand.
AAAAAGACAGTGCACCTCTAATATTTGCTAGCATTAACGTGGGAATTTCACACTGGTCACAAACCCTGAAGCCAAAACAAAGTTAGAAAGTAATCTTCAGTAAACTCTTTACTATCTCATTACTTTGCACTTAAATTGATATTTCAGATTAATTCTTTTTCATATTCTTTATAGTTAAAAGAAAAAGCGTTGGCAGTGTTTTTTCATAACTCCCCACCTTTAAAGTGGGTTGCCTTAGTTACCATGGCCAGCTTGAGAGACAGCAAATTTAGTACTGATACATTTTCAAAGCGCTGCAGTTTCTGTGAAATCTCTGTGTCTTAATCACCTACAACATATGATTTTGTCATAGTGCTGATAAGCTACAGTGGTGATGCCTAGTCAAGTTAAATCAGAGAGGAAGATTGTCACAGGGCAGAACAATAGCCTTGGGTCATTACCTTAGTGACTGTCCTGTGTATATTGGGAGAAACAGGTTGTGGAATTTTCCTGTAATTTAAAATAAAATGGGTTTTCTGTCTCAGATAACTGGTACTTGAAAACAATACACTGCAGTCAAGATCATACTTTCTGCAGTAGGAATTGATAGGTCTTAAGTTGTCCTCTTATTCCCTGATCCCCTGATCAGTGATCCAGCATTTCCTCTGACATTTAAGAAAACTGTAGGAAAAAATTGCTCTTTAAAGGGTAACTACTGTCCATCATAAACAGAGCTAACAGAGCTCTTTATCTTGTTCTCATGAGCACAATATTTGGTTTGAGAACAGCTCTGTGTAACCTGTTGTAATAATAATTTTTCACCGCTACTCCTTTTTATTTTTTTGTTCAACTTACAAACATTTTAAGTAGTATGAACTAAAGTTTAAAGAAATAATATAGTATTTGTGTCATTGTTTAAAATTTCTAAAACCTCTTTAGATCTAGAAAGGAGTTGTCATAAGGTAAAGAGTTGGCAGCAAAGGAACAAGCAGTGCCAAAGAGAATGCAATTGTTTGTGAGCTCAGGGTCTTGGGGGCCAGTGCAGGATGGGACATGGACTTCTGCTTTCCTTGAAGCATCTCCTTCACTGAACGGCAGCTGTGGACTGTGCTGCAGGACTGAAAGTGCTCTGTTTGTTTGTACAGTGGGAGCCTGTCCGTTACCCTTTTACCTCAACCTAGAGTTTTGTCATCAACTGAGTGAAGAATAAGAAACAAAATAAATTTTGGTTATTTATGCCATTGGCCAATCTCTGTTTCACTGCAGCTCCACTGTTTTTCCTGTTCAATAAGCTGTCATCTGTTGGTGCTTCTAAACTGTAACTCTCCAAGTTTGAGCTAAATACCTCAAACTCTGCACCTAGTAATTTGCAGGACATCAGCACTGGATCTGTCTTTTATTATAGCTTCTGGTAGCAAAACCAACCTCTTAAGTCTTCGAATCACTAGAAAAAAAGCTTCCTTTTTTCACTAGAAGCTTTTTTTTTTTTTTTTTTCCTGGAAGGTTGGGCTCTGAGGCTGAGATTATCCATGTGAAGTTGTACCCTATGGCTGAAATGTCCTACTGAAAATGTTTTGCAAACCTTTTAATGGCAGTGGGGAAAAATAAATAACAAGTGAGCCTCAGTCATTGGCCACAAGTTAGAAGAAAACCAGGTATGTTTTTGCATGTAAACATATCTCCTGATATAGGTAACTGTGCAAACTAATGGTTGTTCAATGTATGATATCAACAGTTGTTTAAGTTATGATATCAAGAGGGCAGATACTCCTTCAGCTGTTAGATCCATCTGGGGTCAGATCACTGGTCCACTTGCTCTCTGTGGCAATAGGAGATGCTGTTTAGAGGGCAAGCATGAGTCCAGTCATTTTCTGAAGTCCTCTCTCTGCCTCTCCAGTGTCCACAGCTGTCATGTCTGTGATGTCAGGGAGTACATTTATGGGCTTTGTTGTTCAGGAATATACCTAGTCCCCTTTTGGATGCGCTGATGCTGCCTGCCTCGCAGCCTCCTCCAAGTTCTAGAGGCTTGCTGCCCACTGCATAAAAAGTACTTTCTGAAGTGTGTTTTATAATGATTTATCTTTGCAACACCTCCACGGAGGAAGAGCATATTCATCTTCATTTGACAGAAAGAAGAGATTGGGGGGTTGTTTCCAAAAGTACCTGTTAATAGTAGATGTCTCATGCATGAGTTTGTCTAAGTGAGGCATTTGAGACTTGATTTTTTCAGATGCCTGCACTGATTTCTATCCCAGATCTGTCATGCGCAATGATTAACATACAAATGAAGACTGCTCGTGGTATTGTTTGATTTATTGACTAAATACCAATTTCATGGCAAAGCAGTGGCCAAACCTAGTTCTTCTCAGTCATGGTCAACTTCCTTTTCTTGGAAGTTTGTGTCTGGCTCATTACTTATCTTGTGCAGCCAAGATCAAAAAGGGGCCACGATAAAAACTGGTGTCATGCACTGATGTTCCAGACTTAGCCACTGAACAAAGAGTAGCATTTGCTTGATCCAGGGAAAACTGGGGTGGGAAACACAGCGTAGAACCATGCAACTACAGCCTGTCTCTTAAGGCATATACAGAAAGGTATGGAACAAATACTGCTGGGAGTAAAAGCATCTCAAAAAGTGTCTTAGGGTTCCCAAGTAATGCCACAGTCCTTAATCTGTAATTCTTAGTATTTCAAAGTGTAAACCCCCACAATATCCCCATCAAAATCAAAAGAGCAGGAGAAAGAAGTACTCTTTTCCAAGCGGTGAGTTTCCAGAACCAACAGGTTCTTTCTGCCTCATATCTTTCTATGTTAAGCAGCAAGAAACCCAGTAGGATTGGGTTAGGTCTGCTCAAAGAAATGGCTCACGGGAATCACAGGTATTGCAGTGTGTCAGGGGTTGGAAGGGACCTTGGAGATCTTCAAGTCCACCCCCCCTGCCAGA
>JANIJG010025498.1:0-27330 GCA_024611175.1 Megaceryle torquata
AACTTTGTAGAGTAGGGCTCATGGTTGGACTCGATGATCCCAAGGGTCTTTTCCAACCTGAATGATTCTGTGATTCTTATTTCCTTTCTCTTCCCCTTTGGGAATGGAGAGGTATTAACAGAGAGCATCTGTCATTCATCTAGTGCCTCGCCCAGCCCTAACCCATGACATCATGCCACATAAATTGGAGGTTTGAAGGTGAATCAAACAGTATGTTCCTAGCCTCAAGCATAGTCCCTCAGTGCCAGTAAGATCCACCTGCAGGTGTCCAAAGTAGCTACTGATACCTACAGTTTCTCAATGTATGCATTACATAATTTGCTCTCCTGAAGCAGCAACAGTCATGATCTTAAAAATACTATTAAAAACAACACATAAATTGTTCTAAATTTAGAAACTACAATCTGCAGAGAAATATCACAGCTGTATTCCTTTCATGGTGTTTCGAATGTTAACCACTTCTGTCCTTATTTTCAAAAGACAAGGGGCAGGAGGAAGGATAACATTCAAGCCAGCAAGACAATCACTCTGCCTTCCCTCCAAGTGATAATTGCCTCATTATTCACAGTCACAGTTCTCAACCTGCCAAGATCCAGATGTACAACACCAGCTTTTGCAGCATGTGACAAAAGCCCAAAATAAGGGATACAAGCACAACAAAAAGTAGCAGAAGAAGAAGGTTGAAATGATGGAAAGTTTCATGTATTCACTCTGCAGACAGGTTTTCAGTCTTACTTTTTAGAAATTCCATTGTCAGTACCCTAACAATGAAATAACAAGCTAGCTTAGGTAGCTAGAAAAGTAAATCTGACTCTTGATCTCAAGAGTAGTATCCATCATAATTGTGTGTCACTGAAAAGTATGTTGCACACTTCAGAAACATATTTCTATCAGAAAGTATATCCAGCTTGATAAATTTTTTTCTCTCTTGCTATCTATCCTCTATATTGCTTAAAATTCTGTTTGTCTTCCAATTTGGAAGGGAATTTTTAGAAAATGTCCACTGATCACCCACATATTTGGAAGAATAATGGAGACACTTATCACAAAGCCAGAGAAGAGAGCTACCAGGATTATCAGGAAAAAATTCCTGTCAGTGAAATCTATTAGATGAAATAGTAGCCCCAGAAGAATGATAAAAGTCTTGTGGTCTGAAGCATTTCAAAGCCAGAACAGACACAGCAATCAATAATATACTGTAGAAAACCTGGCTGAGGATAATATGCTGGACAAAACAATACAAACTACTGGGTACCTCCTTCCTTTTAGTACTTAAATTAATCCATTCCAAAACCAAAAATTGGGTGAGAATGAGAAATGGGCCCTTTAAATTATATATATATTTAAAAAAAAAAAAAAAAGTACAGCAAAGTTGCTATTGTAAGTTCCAATTTACATTTTCATCCTCAAAATGCTGGACTGAGTGTCACCAGAAGGCTGTGAATCCCTTAAATCCCTTCCAAGTTATGCTTTGATGGAAAAACAGGGATTCAAATAATACAGTGACTTTGTGGCAAGACACTTGAAAAAAAAAATTTTTATTCATAGATGTTCACAAGACATACTGTAGAAGAAGTGCTGTATTTATCTGTTTGCAACTACATAAACTGTTGTAATGTGCTGAGTTCATTTACCCTAAATGCCAAGCTGTGAGAGGAAAAAAAATTCAAGACTGAAAATCTGATTTGTTGGTAAGATAATTTTTAAACCTCTATATCTTTCTGATAATTCACCTCCCAGATTTTCTGTGGTAACACAATCAAAACTTACAGCCTCCTTCTGCTTGTATATTGCCCAGCTGAGAATAGAAAGTGTTTTAAAGTTACTTAGCCTACAAAACCTGCTTTGATTTACATTCTTGAGCTATCTTCCTGTTTCCATGTATTTAAATGCATAAATCTCAGTACAGTTTGTCCAGCTTTTAATGACAAAAAGCCCAAGTAGCTTGTACAGTAAGTACCTGCAGGATTTCATTATTAGGGGGTCTATATGCCTGACCATAAGTAAGAGAGATCCAGGTGCAATTCAGGCACCTAAACTTCATTATCTAGTGCTGGTTTAAGTGTTTTGGGGCATCCTGCCTAGCCTCCTGCTGCCACCTCAAAAGGCAGTGGATATTCCATAGATCCTATGTCATATCTGCCCACCTTCAGCATCTGAACTGTCTATCCACTAGCTATCTGAATTTCTAAAGTCCCATTCCAATCTTACTCAACCAAAACCCTTCACTAATTTCAAGGACAGTGCTCTCGCAGTAGCACTGAGCAAGCAGAATACTTCTGTCAAAGTAATTTGACCTATACAGCAGAGAAACTAACAACTTACTTGCCTAAGTGTGCAAATTAATGTTTGCAACACATCTTATAAGTCCAATATGTCAAACATTGTGGTCTTTTGTTTCTACACTTCACCTCCAACTAACAAGGGCATTTTGCTGCTGAATCCCCTTTCCTCCAGTGCACTGTTGTCCCAACATAATTCACATGTCTATGGAATTCTTTGATCTTTACACCACAATCCAGCTGGTGCAGCCTTTTCCCATGATGTCTTTGATCCTACACTAATTACATGACAAATAATTGTCTACCTCTCAAGAAAAGGTCAACTTTTACTATAAGCAGTAATATGGGCTTGATTATTTTCTCAGTAATGCCAGCTTCCTAAAGACATTTCACAACACCATGTTCTCGGCTAGGATAAATACAGATTGTGCAGACTGGGACAAGTAACTTCAGTGGGACTCATTCTGACTTATAAGAGTAAGCTCTTAAGTCTCAATTATCACTTTTGACTGCCGTTTTTACTTCCCTTGCTGTTGTATGTTTGAAAAACAGAAAAGGGCTTTTTTTTTTCATATGCACTCCTTCAGGGGAAAGCCAAATGACTGTCACTCTCAAGTATATTTCAGCCACTCTTACACACTTACTCTAGTTTAATGTAACAACAATACTTCTCCAAAACTAACTCAGCTATTAACTGTCAAAAGTTTCACTGCTCTTTTACTTTCTTGATATCTCTCACTTCTTCCTTAATGGAACCTATATGTTCTGCTTTTACATACTGTTTTTGTGTATCAGTATCTATGTCTCTGTTGTGCTTTAGACTGCGTCAGTGTTATATTTCCTGTTTATACCACATCCACCCCAGCTGACCATTTCAAAATATGTATTACTCTTACACAGTTCACCAGTGCTGCTGCTGGACACCTTCTTCATTTGAATTCTATAATACAGTCTGTCAAATAACAAGGCAAATGTGAGCCTGACCATTTCAGCAACCTGAATAAGCAAAATCCTGATTCTTCCAACAGATGATGGTGAAAAAAACCCTTTGAACTATTCAAAAAACCATGACAAAAACAGAGGAGATTCTCAGCTTATATTAACCAGCACAGTCCTAGTAAAGGAGCTACACCTCAATATCTGCCATGAATCAAGTGCTATCTATCACAACATACTAGATCCATTTTTTAGTTCTAATTATAAGAGTGTTTTTGTGGTGAGGGAAAGAAACCCAACTTTGTAAGGCACAGGCTGTAGAACTGATGGTATTTTGCAATTATAATTCAAGAGTGTATCAGGATATAAAAGCTGGAAGATTTTCTCCAGAATTTGATACAGGTGGGCCTGCTTCTGACAGCTTCATAAAATCTACACTGTCTTTTGCAGAATGCAGAGAGTGTTAGATTTCAGAAACTGTGTTTGAGGGATAGTTTAGGAAGATCTATAAATTAGACAGTAACTAATGGGAGAATACTAGTTTAGTGGATAGGAACTCCACACTTCTTGATGGGTCTTGCCTACACTACGCCATACTTCAAACCTTAGATAAAAGAAACAATGTATTTGAGTTTATTACTTAATAAAGCACCATGTTTGTTACACTTGCTTTTATTTTTTTTTCTTTGTTACTGCAAAGCAACCAAAAATGTGCTTAAATTAATCTGCAGTACAAGGAAAGTACATTAAATACATTAAATATGTATGGTAGGAGCATTTTAACAGAGCAGGTGATGTACTAATAAATCAGAACAGAATTGATTTTGAAAACCTTCTCTATACTTGCATTCCAGAAGAATTCAGCGCTAGCAGCTAAGTAGGTAAGCACTGTAGGAAACAAGTGAATGGTTTATAATTAAAAGCATCTGACCTCTTCATAGAAAGTATTCCTCTCTTAAATAATTCCATACAAACAATTGGGAACAAATTAATAAAATGTCACATAGCCCAAGAATTTTAAAAATTATCAATGTTGGGTATTATAATTAAGACATTAAGGCATCTTAATGTTTAAGACTTGAATTTTTATTTTAAAGGTAAATAACTACTTTCTTGAAATTAAGCATTTCTTTGTGATTTTATACTGGACACAGAAAAGCACACCATTCTATAAAGAATTCAGCACAAAACTGGAAGAAAGATCACTTGATTCCTGTCTCTGATTTGTCTTGTTGAGCCATTTTACAGCTTTGCTCTCTGCCATTTCTTGCTTTGTGTAATTTCCACATCTGGAAAAGGGGGCTTCCTCACCTCACTGCAACAACATGAAGCTTAGCCAACAGCTGCATTGAGCATAGTTCAGTGCCTGTCAAGGCAAGGTGATGAGGTAGAGCAAGAGTTCATTCTGTGTTACTTCTTTTTATAGTCCTACAGAATACAACCACAGCCAATATTGCCACTACTGTATACAATCAGTATCAAAGTATTCATCAGAATTCCTAAATATTTCCCTTTTCTATGTTCTAGAAATTCAAAGTAGTGCTACAGAATGAAAATAACATTTTTCTTTTCCATCTGAAACAATCTTTAGAAACTGTTTCATAATAAAGCCATTACAGAAAAGAACAAAGAATTGCCATCTGAGAAGCACTATTGTTCAAGGTCTGTCAAAGTTTCCAGGAGTCTGAGGGCCTCTGTCCTTATCTGGTGCTCCCAGTGAGCTACTGTGCAAATGAACACAAGTCATTTCCCTCCTTCATGCCTATTTTTTTTCTGTCTATACAATGGAGATGAAGTACTTTGCATAGCAAATACCACTCAGATCAAAGGACAAAAAATATCCATAAAGCAGATCAGCTATTATAATTTCAAAAATAACATATTAGGGTTGGATCCTTATGTCTGTTTTTTTCCTGCATTTAGAGGCTCTGTAGGATATTTGATTTTCTACTATTATCAAATGAAGGTTACATAGAGATAGCTACCAAATTTATGATCAATAGAAAATTGCAAATTTTTTTCTCCCAACCAATTTTTTCCAATGATCCAGCAAAACACATCAATAAAAAGCTCTGAATTGATGCCCTTTCCCTATTTCATGCCCTGTTTAAGTTCCCTGGGGATGACAGATTAATTTAATTAGTTTTATTGAACTGTCTAGTTGCTTTTATTGGCAAATCCACTCATAGGAAGAAGGCAGCAAATTTCTCTTGGGGTTAGCATCGTCCTACAGGTCCATTTTTAAAATTAAAATTAATTTACTGTCATTTCTTATATAGTTTTCTGCTCTGCTTTCTGCTGTTCAGACTCACATTTGTTAAGTGCCTCCACTGACACTTCTATAGGAAGTTTAAAGTTGTTGTTTTTCCTAAATGTGGTTAACGAAAAAAGGAAGTAGGCAGCTACCGTCAAATGGACTGTGAACTGAATACATCGCTCAGCTTTCACTGGGGAATTCAATTAATCTCATCCCGACACGGAATGTGGCTCTTGCAAGCCACCTGGAAGCAGAGAAGTGGTCACCCACTTTCCAACCTCCTCTGCTTGACAGCTTGCTCAGCACAAAAGCATCAAAACAACAGCACTGAGGCTACAAAGTATAGATCCAAGGTTCGGTTTGCTTGGAGATGTGTCTAATCAAAGTCCTCAGGCATCAACATGCTGACGGGCAGCATGAAGTATATGAAACATTGCAAAATTAACAATGGGAGTAGACTGAATTCAATCCCAGTGCTCAAATGCCCAGTACCATGGAAAAAAAAAAAGAGAATCTAAACTTGGGTTTATATAAGAATTTTATTCATGGCAGCATTTTTCTATGCATCTTGCTGATCCAGGTTCCTATATTTTCAGAAGTGGGAAAAGAGGAATTTAAAATTTAGTTTAAAAAATTGAAGCTTGGACCATTTTGGGGTGGGGTTTTTTCTGTATTTTTTTATAGAAGGTCAAAGGAGATATTTTATGCTTCAGTAAATTTCCCAGTCTTCCTCTGAGTTTAGAAAAATGAGCAGATGCTGCCTTCTAATTTTGGACATCATAGTTGTTTCCACCAGATTTCAAACGCTCTTCCTAAGATCTGAAAGAGTCTCTTGCCCTGTTTTTTAAGAAGTGGGGACTGGGACTATTTCCATGACATTTTGTGCAAAGTTGTTCTAGGAAGTGTTCAGTTCTGAAGAGACCAGTCACTGACCACATATACAGAAATCTGTGTCATCTTCCTTTGTAAAAACAAGTCTTCTGAGGCTTCTTCAACTACATAGTCAAGAAACCATGCTTAAGATTTTTCTCTGGGTTTAAAAAACATAGTGGAGTTGTACAGCCTCAAAGCAAATGCCAATTAGCTGTTTTATTACCAGATTATTTTTATACTAAAAGCTAAAAGAACAAATTAACAAAACTAAATATGTACCTTGGTATAAGCCAGGGAAGGGTTAAGTCATTCTAAAAGCAGCACAAATGAATGTATTAAAATAAATGACTAACAAAATGATTCCTCTTACCAATATCTTCGCTTTGGATTTGCACAAGAGGTGGTCATTATTTACCAGATGTTGTAAACTTCTGTGAAGTACAGCAAGCATGAAAAATTTATCATTATGGACCTGTGTTCTAATTAGTAAATTATATTTCCATGGGTTCAGCAGCCCTTTCACCTATCTATTCATCTTGTCAGTATTATCCTTTTGACAAAAACCACACTTTGGATGCTGTAAATAGGAAAACTAAAAGATTTACTAGAGTCTTAACCCATCCTTCAAGTGTCCATCTATTATGGAATCAATAAAAAGAGTCAAGAGTTTTCCAATTATGGAGGAAGTGCTCCCATACTTTTTAAATATTACACATTTATATACTGTTGGAGTATATATGTTTTAAATGCTGAGCTTGGAGTTTTAAAATGGCATTTAAGAATGTTCATCCATGTCCCATCAGATCTAGCAGAAGTGAGGTAAAAGCCTTACTATGGAATTTACTTATCACCTAGTCTATGAGCTCTTGCTCAGTCACAGCACCAAAAAAAACCCCAAACAAAACAGATTACTTGGGTTTTTTAGGAATACTAAAATCAGGATGATTAAATTCCTATATCAAAGATTGAGTTTTATGGTTCAACTAAGGTTTGAGTATCTGAGTGCTATTTAAACCATACACATACCACTAAATGTATTACACAGAAATTAGAAGGACCTTATTTTGACTTCAAATCTTGTTGTACTTGAGCTAAGAGAGTTATCTTTTCAAATAACACAAGGAAGAACAGGAGTAGCCAAAGGCAGTATCACACATTCAGATTTACAAAAAAATATTCTAAAAACGCAGCTTTCTTGATTAGGATATTAGAAATCATTAAAAAGCCAGCGGAAGTGAGGAATGCAGAAACTCATCCATACTGTTTCCCATACTGATAAGAATGGAACTACTGTTCAAAGGACGTGTAGACATAGCACTTCAGGACATGGTTTAGTGTTCATGATAATGTTAGGTTGACAGCTGGACTTGATGATCTTGGAGGTCTTTTCCACTCTATGATTCTATGATTCTATTCTGTCAGCAGAAGACCCCAATGTGCTCACAGGGGGTTACTCCAACCTGAAATTTGGAGCCTCAAAGGGTTCATTTTAGATAGGCTAGAACAGTCAAGGATGCTTGAGTCTTTGTACTCAAGGTATATTATTTTCAGCTTCACTGTGCATAAATTTAACTAATGAAGAAAAACTAAACACTAGTTAGGAAATCAGATAATTATGAGATCCTTTCAAGACTAATGTAGAAACTCCTCACGAAAATATGCTTACTAGAGAGCTAGTACAAATGAATGCACAAGTGAAAATAACCTTATATAAATATGGCACCCTGTAAAATCAGTAGGATACAGCTAGTTACATGTGTGTCTTCTGTTTCCAGTGTCATGACTGTCAAAAATCTATCATATGGTGATTTTTTTCAAGGATTCTTAAGACATCCCATATAGTTGCGCACACAGGTGAATGAGCTGTCTCCCTATCTCATTAAGCAGGACTGCAAATTCTGGCATTTAATGCTCACTGGACAAAGATTTAGTGCACAGATCAACATCATTATCAGGCCCAATTCAGAAAGGCAACCTGAAAATAGTCAGGTTTTGCTTGACAGTAACCACAAATATGTCCCCACAATAAATATCTGAGCTCAGAAGTAAAAATTTCAGGATCCTATTAGTAGATAGCCTTATTAAGCTATCACAGTTGTTTTTATTAAAAAGAAAAAATAAAATAAAGCCAAATGGCTATTTTTCAAGTGCAAAATTAAGAAATTACAACCGTGATATTTAATAAAGTATTTTGCACTGTTCTGATACTAAAATGCCTCGTGCTTTAAGTGGAATTTTTGCAGGTCATCAGCTTATAATGCAAACCAGCACCTTTGGGCATTTTTAAAGGAAAATGAAGGTGTGAGGAAAACAAGCTGAGTTGTTCTGTTTTTACCAGTACAGGAAACTGCATTTCCAAGTATTTGATTCAACAGCAGCTCTACTTTTTATACAGTTTTAATGGCAGATGCTATAGTGACAGTGAAAGTGACTGAAATACACGCTGAGGCTTTTTGCAAGTAGCATCATGATATGCAGCATGCTTCTGATATGAGCTGTCCCCAGTGTATCAATCATACATAAAGAAGACCAGAACCTAATTTTCAATCTTCTTATCTCATCCCCCAGTGTCTCCTTTCTCTTCTGTTTTTTACTGGGAGCAGGGACAGAAGGTTGCCACAAGATTATTTCTATGGCAGCTTTGACTCCCCCACTGTTTTTTTTTTGCTCAGTGCTTTGACTGACACTTAGTTCTGCCTGAAGGACAAGGACAGAACAGACTTCTGAATGCCAATCAATGGAGCATGCCACATGCTGTAATTGAAAAATACAGTGCTTCTGCAATAATATGAGGACATCATTTTTAGTGCAGAGCTGTGGTAGAGAACTGTAAATGCGCAGTAAGTAGATCACATCTATTTTAATGGCACCTGACTTAACATGATCAAACAAAATGAACCTGAGCCACGGAATTTCCATCCAGATCTGAACTGCCTGTAATTTAGCAATGCTCAGATCAAGGTTAGGCCCCAGCTTTTCAGCCACCTTTCAGACCTCTTCAGCCTAACTGTCCTAATCTGATGATCATACATTAAGTACTTTACTTAGGCTCTTCTTCTTTTATGGAAACTTCTCTAGCACAATGCAGGACACACTCAGGAAAAGCCTATCCTTCCAAAAAGTGCATGTTCCCCCACCTCCCTGAAGTGAGCACACCATGGTTAACCACCTGTAGAGACCCACTGTAGTGGTCTGTGAACCAAGTTAAGGAAAGTTGTCCTTAGGGATCCCACAGCTCATAGCAGAAACAAAAGCATCACAAGGATCTGCCTACAGTCATGAAGCAAGTAAGTAGCAGGACACTAAATACTATTACTTCTCTTTTTACCTTCCCTTCTGGCTGTGGTTTCTAAGGGGAGATTTGGGAAGTTACATACCTTTCAAAAGATAAGTGAATGTATTAAGAAACTCTTCATATGACTGCTCGTGGCTATTAATAAATTGATCAAGGATGCTGTGGTTTAACAGTTGTTCTCCCATGATCCACACCTTGACAGTCGAATATCTGCTTTAGTAGGTTGCTTCTGCAATGGAAAGAAAAGATCCATAGTTATCTGTAGGCAGAAACAAATTAATTGAGAAGTCCCTAATTCATAAAGATGGGCACCAGAATGTCAATTTCTTCTCTTCTTGTGAAGTTCTGATCTTGTCAGTGGGAATTTACACAACATTTCCCCCAAAATTCAAGCTGACATAGTAATTTTAAGTGCAAAGAGAGAGACTGTGATGATCTAAGCCTGAAATTTATGTTCTTGGTTAACATGGGCCACAGAAGTGCTAGCATCTGCTAGAAACTTCTTGAAACTTACCTGCTAGCTGGAGCTAGCTGCAGGTTTGTGGAGAAGGACTTGAGAGACCTGGTGGACAACAATTAAATCATGAGCCAGCAGTGTGCCCACATGGCCAAGAAGGCCAATGGTACTCGGGTGTATTAAGAAGAGTGTGGCCAGTAGGTCAAGGGAGGTCATTCTCCCCTTCTACTCTGCCCTGGTGAGGACGCATCTGGAGTACTGTGTCCAGTTCTGGGCTGCCCAGTTCAAGAGAAACAGGGAACTACCAGAGAGAGTCCAGTGGAGACTACGAGAATGATTAAGGAACTAGAGCATCTCTGTAACTGGGAATGGCTGAAAGACCTGGGGCTGTTGAGCCTGGAAAAGAGGAGCCAGAAACAGGATCTTATCAATATTTATAAATTATCTGAAGGGTGGGTGTCAAGAGGATGGGGTCAGACTCTTTCCAGTGATGCCCAGTGACAGGACAAGGGGCAATGGGCACAAACTGGAATACAGGAAATTCCACCTCAACATCAGGGAAAACTTCTTTCCTGTGAGGGTGCCAGAGTCTGGAACAGGCTGCCCAGAGAGGCTGTGGAGTCTCCTCTGGAGAGATTCCAAATCTGCATGGACGGTATGATCCTGGGCCACCTGCTCTGGATGACCCTGCTGGAGCAGAAGGGTTGGACAGGATGATCTCCAGAGGTGCCTTCCAACCTCTACCAGTCTGTGATTCATTTGAAATTGCTCAGTCTTACAACCCCTGCCTTCTTTGCAGAAACAACACCACCAGTCACTGGCATGCTGGATTTCAAAACTGGAACACCTGTATGTTCAAAACTTGGACTGAATCCATCATTCTGCAGGTGCACTGCTCACTGTACCACCAAAGCCGGTAAACCCCACTGGAGGGTATGATAAATCATGATGGTATAGGCTTCTCTGGACTTGAAAGCTTCACCCTTCAGCCACACAGCAACATCCAGCCCATCTTCATCATTCTAAGGGAAGTCATGGCTGCGACACCGCTCTCAGTGAAGTATGCTCAAATCAACCTTGCCCTTCATTTCTGAAAGCTGTCTAAACACATTTCGACAGCTGTATGATGCTAAATAGTCAAAAATTTTTAATACCCATAGAATCAGACTACTAGAAGCCAAAAAAGACAGGTGAAGGTGTGAAGACACATAACCGGCACATTGCCTCACACGGTGGCAACTAAAAAATAGAAATGATCAGTTTGCATATGTAAATGTGATAAAAATGCAAGAATGTATTGTACACTAAGTGCTTAATTTTCATGTGTTACCATGTTTCTTCTCTTGATTTACCACAGCATTAAGAAGTGGCTTTTGGGAATGAAAGCTTAAACCTTCAGCAAAATTTCAAATCAACTACTCAAAGGAAAGGCTGCCAACCTGATTTTAAAGTTAAATAAGATCAAACAAGAATTGTTCAGAACCCAGCAGGAACATAAAGCATGATTTCTAATATAAAACTCCAATTTTGTTGGATTGCCAGCTTGTAAGGAAGACTAATGTTCTGAAGATATAAAAACACATGCACATCAACATGTGTGTGTGCACATAAACCTCAAGTCTGAGTTTTCTAATGTTTTACAAAAAACAAAGCAGTATTAATCTCTCTCTGGAATGACCAAGCAGAATATATTTTACCATACTCTCAGAGTGGTTTAGGCAAATTACTGTGGTTTCAGAGGGAAGCAGTACCTTATATTCCTCATTATTGTTCAGTTATTACAGTCATTATTTGAGGTAAATTAAATTATATGAAAGACTGAAGTGATCTGTAAGGCTAGTGTCAAAGAAAAAAATGAAAACATATATTTAATCAAGAAAATGGCAATAACAGCTGTTTGTTTTTCTTTGGCATCTGGCATCTAGGATCTCCAAGTCCTTTATAAACATTAATGAGATAAACTTCACAATAGTCCCATGAGGAAGAGCAAATAAATATTGTGGGAACAATAACAGATGAAAAAAAATGAGTCACCAAGAATTTAAATGACTTAGCAACAAATCAGAGGAGGGCTGGAAGTAAAGCTTAGATTCCTTTACTCTAAAATGCTCTAGGAAGCTAGAGAAATGATAAACAACTTGGGGAAATAGTTGTATTCACCAAGCTGAGTGGCAGCTTTCTCAGTGAATGTCATGTTCTACAGCCACCAGGTCATCAGCCTGAAATTAAGAATACATACCAGGGGCTACCAAAATGCTATAGCTCAATTCTTCCTTTGCTGCACAGCCTCTACTTCCTACAGCACTTTGCTTCAGATTTTAATATCCTCTACTGGTTAAGTTGAAGAGGACCAACAGTGCAGCACCACTGTGGATAAACACCAAGTTTTGACTCACGACAGCTCGCTGGCAAATGCAGCACTGAATTCAACTGGACAAAGTTTTAGAAAAACCACGATTGCAAAATCCTGAACTTCAGCTTCATGAAAAATCAAGCATTGGATGCTGTTAGAATATCAACTAACATTTAATACTTGAAATCGCCTGATGTGTGGAAGTTATCCCTAAAGGTTTTAAACATGTATTTCACTGAGCCTATACATTTTCATCTAGCATGCATTTCACTGTGTATGCGTCGGTAGAAGCACCATCAAAACAGTATTACTTTAAAGAAAGAAGAGCTGAGAAAATTCCCTGGATATTCCAAGCATGGGAAAAGATTGCTTTCTCAAGACTAGCAGCTGGGTTTTTTACCAAAAAATGGACCAAATTTGTACACAAGTCAAAGCAATAAAACCAGAGTAGCTCTCCTATAGTCAATATAGTTACTACAGGCATTAGTAGAGATCTGCTATCAACGGTATCAAAGGTATTCTTCTTGAGTTAAGACAATAAAATAACTTGCAATTCACAGGCTACATTTCCTCATTTTTTCATCTGAAAAAAACAAACCAAAGAATATATTTTGGAATGTGAGTTCACTACATTATTCATATTTTAATAAATCCTAAATTTGAAAAGAGGGGAGGAAACCCTCTTTGTCATTTTGGCATCCATCCCTCATTGCTTTTTATAAGAACTTCAGAGTTTTGCTTCAAAAATCTAAAGCAATAAATAAAATGCAAAATTAATTACAGAGGTAATAGTCCAACACAGACCTAATCTTCCCTTGCATGGATGTTACTAATGTCTACAAAGTCATCTTCTCGTGGAGAGGCAAAAACAGCTAGGTCCTAATGAAAGCCTGTGTTCTGTCACCAAATCATCCAAGTCACGGGATCAAGGCAATGGCTTCTTTGAACTGTCATGAAAAAAAGACAAAAATGTACAAAAATGGATTGAAATCATCCACAATTTATTAACTAGATATAATCACACCACTACGAATGAAATGGCTTCATTGTTCTGCTAGAGAGTAACTAACTACTACTGAAATAAAAAATTTATCTTCTTTTTCCCAAAAGTCATTGGACTAACTTGGAGATGTCAAGGAAAGTAAGGCAAAGATATCTGATTCTTCCCCTGTGCTGGCTCTGGATAGCTGTAGAGTCAAATATCAGTAAGTCACACATTCAAGCAGCAACTATGTTTTCTCCTTCCATCTGACTTGTGGATCATCATCAGATTGTGCAAAATCAATTTTACTTCTCAAAATGCAGTCTTCTTTCCATCAGTTTAAGACAATCCAGAAATCTATTCACTGAATTGGAGAGGTAGGTCAAGTGAGCATTAGCATGATTTCAATTATGCAGTTATTAGTTCTATTAAACAAAAGAAAAAATGTGCTGTAATATAGGGTTCCAGTTTTATGCTGCATTTCTAAGTGCTTTATTGTATTTCTTTTAAATATGATATAGGCAATGAAAGAAAAATCAAGATTCTGAACTGTTAAATGCAAAGAGATAGTACTCTCTACAAACAAAAAAATGACATTTTTTCGGGGGGGATGGGGGGGGGAACCTCACACTAGTATTTCTAGCATAGGTTAAAGTCAGATTTCCACACTATGAATTTACTCTCCCAAAAGTAATTCTCAATTAAAAAAGGGATATTCAGAAATGGTTATTTATAGATCACTCATAGGTTCATGGAAAACATCAACAGATACACCCCTTCTCATGATTTTATCATGTCTGCAAAAATCTGAATACAAATACATTATTTTTGCACCTTATAGTCTATTACTACTGGACAATGCCTGATTTTTCCCCATAAAGCTGGCACAGTAACTCAACTAACTTTTATTCATACTTTTAATACTAGCCAGCAAAGCTCTATCAAACCCCTCATAAAAGCAGTCGTCCTCTCTTACAATTCACAATACACTCAGCAACAAGCATTTCTGGAACACCCCTCATCCCTAATGGTTTTACATGTCATTATTCAATAAAGACCTTGATTCTGGGGACTCTTTTGGCCTGGCTAGTTCAGCAACTTAAAAGTTGTCACTAGTGATAGGGTGGGCTGGTAAAGGCAATGCAGAAACGACCTCTGCAAGTTAACCACTCCTGTAGTTTGGCAATGCTGCAGGCATACAGGCAAGTCTCTCACAAAAAATCCTAACATCCCAGTCTGCCCTCTAGTGTAAAGCTTGCTCGAGGAAGGTGGTTTAATTACACACAAAATCAGTGACCTCAGTCCTATGTTGTTAGCAACTAAAGTAAAAATCTGAAGAGAAGAGGTTAGTACCTCTGGAGGAAAAGTATCTGATTTCCACTCCTTAATGTCTCACTACTGTTTACCACATTCATGAGTCAAGAAGACTCTTAGAGGAGTATGGATTTACTAAAATATTATTACAGAAATAAAGAAGGAGGTAGCACCTTCACAAATGGAATAAGCCTGTCTCAGACAACTGCATTCAGAATCAATTTAAGCCTCTCTAAGCACTGGCTGCTCCCAACAACGCCACCAACACTCTCTCTCCCTCTTTACCCCATGGCTTTTCATTCCAGCCCATCTCTTGGCCAGACAAAACAAACTGCCAAGATAAAACCTGAAATTAAACTGAGAAAATGTGTATTCTCTGTTTAAATACATGTTTTCCCATCTGCCTTACAGCCAAATGATTGTGAGTGCCTGCACAAGGGGACAGTGGGAACACGCCATGGGAGCAAGGCAAGGATGCAGGATTGTCCCTTTTGGCAGCCTGTCATAGCTGTTTATGCAACCATGAAAGCACAGCCTCATCAAAAACATGGCTCACAAATGACCCAGAGAGCTGCACTTCCTCCACGCTAGCAGAATGTCACCAGGGTACCCACACTACTGCTAGAGCTGGAGCCTGAAGCACAGCTATGCAGAGACATGCAAAGCTGGAACTCAAGCCTGTCCTTAATAAATGCTTGTTGTGAGCCACGGACTGGGATTACTACCTTAACAAACATCCCAGAATGGCAATTCAAAGTGGTCCAAGTGAAAGGAGTGATTTTGGCAATTCCAGCCCCAAGAAAGATGTAAAATGTTTTCAGTGGATCATCACAGAAAGCTGACCCACTTTCCAGAAGGCAGTCAACTGTTTCCTCCTTGTCTAGACACCTGCAAAGCTAGAGTTGCAAAAGAAAGCCCTCCTTGCTCTACTGTCCTGCCCTACTTTTCTCCCTCCTCCTCACCGCTCCCCACCACCTGCAGGCAGGCAGAGCTCCTGGAGCAAACCCAACAGCAGCAAGCTCTGGCCACGAGCAGGTGCGGGTCAACTGAACTATGGGAACAAACTAAAAGAAAAAGTTTCAACTACAAAGGACAAAAACTTCTGGATGAGGTTCCTCACAGCATCTCTCAATTCAAGGTGATACACAACAGCTAATCCCATTTAAATCAACTGGATGTTTGCCACTGCCTTCAGCAGGAGGCCTTGAGGGCACGCACTTAATGCATCAGCAATTTGCGCAGAAGAGAGCCGCATCTGCTTGCATAAGTGCATTACTGAGCCTCAGAGACGACCTTTGTGATGGTTAGAAACACGTGGCTTCTCATGCTCAGCTCATATGAGCTTTTAAGGGATGCATCTAAGGGCTTTAATTGCAGGCAAGCACATTGATCCTGTTTGATTTCAGTACTATTATGTCAGTCCTATACATGATCCTAAGGGTTTTTTAACTAATTTCCAATGGCTTCAAGAGCGCTGCTCCCTTTAAAGACCACCTGGAGGCTTGTGACAACAGTAGCCACTGTCCCCTGGAACATGATCATCCTGGATTTGACGGTCCAGCACTGGTGGATTCAATCAGCTATTTTAGATGATGCCTCTGAATGAAGCCCCATCCCTCACATGTTACATACTGTTTGCTGATGTTTTGAGATGAGATAGAAAATTGAAGATTGTACAACGCTGGCCTCCCTGTGCCACTTTTTCACAGGTTTCAGCCCGTGGGTCCTGGCTAAATATCCAGGATATCTGCATTCTGGCTGGCTAACCCTGCACAAATGAGTAAGGCAGCCGTCCCTTCCCCTGCTGAGCTGGAGTGAATTAAAGCAACCCACAGGAAGCCAGCTCTGTTCCAGCTCAGAGATGACTGTTCTACTGGCAGAAAATGCGCTGAAAGGCCTGGAAATAGCTCAGTGCAATTTGGAATGATTTGGGATGGAGAAGATGTGAACCACATATTATTTTAAGTAATTAAGTGTAGAAGAAAAAAAAATCAAGTGAAATAAAAGCATTCCCATAACAGTGAGCAGTCTGCTGAAAACATACTACCTATGTCAACATTGTTAAACTAGAAATTGTGAAGGAAAAGTCTATTTATTCATTTTTACGTGGGTTCTCTGCTAAATAAATTCAGGATGCAAATTCTAGATGTTCTTGCTATGACCTGCACAGTTCTGAACATGATTTTCCTGCCTTGTAGATATATTATTCTTGAAGCTACTTGCTGCAGGTCTTCCAAAGCAGTTTGTCACTGACAGTTACAGAAGACCAGCTTGGACAGACCATATCCTTATCCAGAACTGACATGCTGTTGCCAACAAACTTTAATTTCTCCATCTTCCCAGCCACAGTAATTGGAAAAAGAATTTCTAAAGATAAGGCACGTCGACTGGCAGAAGGGGGATAAAATGAATGTAAAATATTAAATGAGACACAAACAGGGGTTGGATTTTTTACTTAAACATTTGTACATCTTTTGCCAGTAGATCTTTGATCACAGACCCAAACAAGGTCAGACTATGTCTAGCACTTGGATAAGAAGCTGTCAAATACCATCTAGACGCTACTGAAAATAGAAATCAATGTGATCCAAATGCCCTTAAATTTGGGGGAAGTTAAGCTCTTCAGCATTCATCTCTGCAGTACAGTCTACTTTTATCTTTGTTTCAGTAGAGAAGTAATAGGCCCATATAGATGCTAAAGGGCACAGTGCCTTTGCACCGCTATATTTCAGCTGAGAAACCTCACCCCATCCTGTCTGCATTACAGCTAACTATTCAATGTCTCAAGACCATTTTAGCTAATTTTCAGTGTGTTTGCTTTACTGTACTAATCAAATTCCATTTCAAGCTCTTTTTATTCTCACAGCAGTTTCAAATGGGAGATATTTCTAAAATACTGTACAGCAGATGTAACTCGGGAGTGGGTGAAGTAGGGCCAGGAAAACAAAAGTAGGGAACTATGAAGAGAGAATTGTTTTCCAGGATTTTCTCTTCATTTGCTGTGCTATGTTAAGCAAGTGGCTTATCCTCTGTGCCCCAGCACTGCTACCTGTTGAAAGGGTATGTTCCCAGAGTCTATTCTTTGTTGGAGAAGTGCCATGAAACTGATGAAAAATGCCATAGAAGGGTGAAAAGTTGTATTAGCCCTTTAAGGTCTGATCAAAAGGCCACTGAGGTAGAAAAACAGACATTCCTAATGACTTCAGTAGCCTTTGAATTGGATTTTTAATTGTTCCTCAGTCACTGGGTTGCATGCATTTGTCACTTCCTTTGCTCTGTTTCAATGTCACTACCTACTTGAAGCAGAGCATTCCTGGGGAAGGCAGCAGTACATCCATCAGCAGGAGTTGTTTTCTTTTATTAGCTACTGAAATAATTATTTTTTCTTTGAACTCAAAATTACTTTAGATTACATTTTTATCTTGCAGCAGCACCGAAAAACACCAAAAAAGATCATGATGTTGAGAGGCTTAGCATTGTAAAAATATTAAACTGTAAAGGAGTTTATGCTGCAGACATTTACAACCTAACTCATGGACATCTACTGTCACTCTGGTATGGTCCTACTGCAAAGAGTTAAAGCTTCTGGAGGCTGGTGGGTTTCTTGTTGTGCCATCTGAAGAGAAGAGAGGAAAGAAAAAAAAAACCAACGGTCACAGACAGTTAGCCACAGTAGACTGAGTTCTCAGGAGCACATCTGCAAATTAAGCAGATAGATTCCCCTCCATCAGGCTGTCTCTCCGTGCCACAAGCCCCCTGTGCTGTCAGAGAAGATTCCTCAAAGTGCTCACATTTGAATCCAAATTACATAAAAAGATTTTGGAGGACGCAAAACACTCGTATCAGGCAGGTACGTCTAACTTACTGTTTTGCCCAAAGAAAACTTGGTTGATACACTTAGCAAATGTTCTGAGAAATACTATGTAAAGATTTCCTTCCTTAAGCCTATTTATGGAGGACTTCAAAGCTCTGTGAATGTCTGGATACGATTTTGATTGTGAAGAATTTGGGAACAGCACTTGCTTTTCAGGGTGATGCTTTTTCATTTTGCAAAGGGAAACCTTGAAGATTGGTCTCAGAAAAAAAGCATATACAGTACTGCTAAATAAATTTAATTCTACCATAGATATCTCTATCTGTGTCAAGTTAAAAATTACTGCAAACTAATGACAGAATTTAATGGTCAGCAAGGAGCAGTTACCAGCTAAGATTCCATGCTATTCTGCAATCCATTCTCAGTGCCCAATCAGTGTTGTTCAAAGAGCTTATCTTTGTGAAAATGAAAGGTGCTATGGGTTTGCTATAGTTCCCAAGATCAAATCATTCATTACTTGGTAGCATTCTGTGAAATTATTATGAATATGTATTTTTCAATGCTGAGAAATATTATTATGAAACATCACACTAAACAACAGTACTGTTCATTGTTCTCCTGTTTAAAACATTTTTGTTGCCTGCTCTGATAAAAGGCACAGCACATAGGTGAACAATTACTGCATGGGGTCAAAGAGAGCAGTAAATAGTAAACACAGTTTGGGAGTGACTCAGTGCCTAAACATAGTAATTTAGTGACATTTCATAAATCATAGATTCTCTGGGACCCAAGGCACGGGACTTATGGGAGACTTGCCACATTTCATAGCAAAAGCTAGAAGACAAGAATAATATATAAAGGTATATGAAATGTCACTCTATGTTTAGGTGCCTGAATCCTGCCAATTGTTTCTAAAACACTTTCATCCTATACTACTCAGTGAATGCTTAATATAGTTTCTGAAATAAAACCCCACAGATGAAACTGTAACTATGTCCATCTACTGCCATACTAAGCACATTTCAAATTACACTAGCTAGTGCTTTTTAAAAAGCCTTCTCTCTTCATTTGATCCTTCTGTAAATAAATCTCCTAATGTATCTATCTAAATCTGAAGTCCTTGTAATCTTTTCCTGCCATACAAACACCTATTAACTGGAAAAAAGCGCAGTTCAAAATAATGTTTGATTTTAAAATAAAATAGGGGAGAATATTTGTTTTTTTCTGTCAGTTTAGCTTCTAGCACGGATCTCTACAGTTCGCTTCTCAAATACAGGGGTTATAAAAGTAATGCTGAGATTCTCACTTATGTGTATAATCCTTAGAGCTTCATCTGTTATAAAAATCCCAAATACGATAAAGCATGACTCAAGTCACCATAACTGGTAATTGTTTGTGTAACTCCACCCTTCTCTATTTACCCATCTTTACTTCTCGTATTGTCTTTTCCCCTCTATCTTTGTGCTCCACCACAACAAAGGCATTTGTCTGGTTCCCTCCACACTGGCACTAATGCTAACCTGACTTCACAATTACACGGTTTTGAGCATAAAGCCACTAAAAAACCTTAAACCTCTTGGTTATAAGGTTAGATTCCTATTTTTGGGGCTCCCTGAAGCTGCTCAGGGTCAGATGGGTGTTTGTCCAAAGGAATCGGTGGTGTTGGAAGGGTAGAGGTGCAGGTCAACATAGCCAAAGATCAACCACGCTATACTAACATGCCATAATTAGCATGAATCAACCCAGAAAGCCAAAGCAATCCCAGCAAGTGCCAAAGGAGCTACTTCTGTCAGAGAATCTAGGGTAAATATTCTCTCTTTTACTTACTGCTTGCTTATGTAAAGTTCAAGAAATATGAAGGGATGACAAGAAGGAAGTGTGTTTATTTAACCAGTAAGTTCTGTGTGTCTATCAATCTCACTTTTAATCATTTCCATTGGTCTTTTCTCTACTCTGTGTCTGCAACATCTCTTCAGACAGTATCCTCTTGAGAACTGAGGACTGCTCAACATTTGGGAAATAGTTTGTGACATTGTGGATGCTAATAGTTGTCGTATTTGGAGATTCTTGAAGTACATGTAAGAATGTAAGATGAATGCCAACGTTTCAATTAAATTGTCTTCCATTTTCAATACTCTTGTTAGACTTCCAGTATGAACCAGCAGTCAAATGTAGCACACTAGTGTTACACAGAACGCTACATGTACTCATGGCATCTTCAGTATGGAAGACATAACTACTTTCCTAAAGAACATGTAAAAACAAAGGTGCTAAGTAACCACACGATATGAAAGAAGAGACAATGGAAATCTAACCCAGTAAACCCAACTTAGTGCAAGCTCCTCTAACAACCGCATTTTTGAATGGCTGTAAGAACCAAGAAGCAGAGATTCCTGTTTAGCATATCACCTGAAGGTAAATAACTTGGCAAATCTTTCTTCATGCAAATAATAAGAACGAAACCTGCTGTGCATACTGACATGCTCAGAACAGGGTTCACAATTTAATTAACACGTAACTGAACTTCACCCACAGTGCAGTACTTCTGAAAAGCAATCTAAATGTAGAAAAAAACCTACCACCTTCAGGGCAGAAAAGGCATTAGGACTGGCTACACAGTGAACAGAAAGAACCTGACCATGATCTTTGGATGATTCCACAAGGTGCAAAAAGAGAGCTATTCCATGGCTTATTTTTTAAACAGACTCAGTAGTGGCTCTGCCTCGTCTGTCCACATGCTCTGGCCTAAGCACATCTGACCAGGCTCACCTACCTTTGAAAGCATTTAATGGCAGACCCATACTTCAGCACAGCCATTTGCAGGCCAGCTTGTGGATAGGCAGTACAGGAACGTGGTACAACAGTTCCTACTGGGCATGAGAACACGCACCGATTGCAATTCGATGTAGTCAGTGTCATCAGTCCCCATGATTTTACAGTGACTCTCATGGTGCACTGTGTTGTTTTAGAGAGCCCAGGTTTTGATTTCACATAACTAAAAGATAGAGATTGATCCTTTAAAAAAGAAACACAGTCTGTCTTGGTTTTGTTGTTAACAGCAAAATTAAAAGCAAGAGCAAGGAAAATAGGAATCCTAAAGATTTCAAAACCAGGAACTCTTATTTTTAAAATGTAGAGGTTTTTTTTTTTCAACTATTGGATTTGAAAGCTAGCTCACACCTTGAAATTCTGGGGACTTGGCAAAGGCTGGGACAGAGAATCTGGCTGTTTACTGAAACATACAACTCAGCTGTCACCAAAGGATAGTGCCAATGACCCGGACAGTTGTTTCCCTCTCTGGTGTCTGTGCTCTCCAAAGCTCTTTCAGTGTTATTATCCAGGATGACTACATAAACTCTTTTAGGTTTCTGAACAAACAGATTTAAAAAAATTTAAAAGATACCCCTTGAAACCTACTCATGGAAGCATGAGCAAACAGCAAAGATAAAGAATGGGATCACACTATGAAAACACCTGGCAAGGAGATTCCCGCCCCACGCAGTTACCCTAAGCAGGGGTGTGGGAGATTCACCCCAGCACTAACAGCGTCTAACTCTGATGGTTCCACCACGGTTAGAAACACAGCTGGCTGGCATCGAGAGCTCCTACGTGTGTGTCATCAGCAAACCTTGGCGGTTTCCTCATAAACCTGCAAAAGGTTCAACTGAGTGTGCCGATAGCTACCTACGCGCTTACTTCAGCTCACTGACTACGGAGAACGACGGGACGGGGCTCAGGGGTCTGGATGGGAGGGGAGTTCCCCACCCTTCCCACCAGCGGGATGCCGATGCCGGGGAGCAGGGGAGCCCCTGAGGCAGGCGGTCCTAGGGCCGCAGCAAGGCAGCCGCCAGAGGCCCGGCGGACCCGGGCCCCTCCTTCTCTGCAGATCCGGTGCTACTCGCTGCGAAGGCCTGCGGCGCCCGGGTGGCTCCTACTCGTCCGCCCGGGACCCCTGACAGCTTCGGGGTGAGAAACGGGCAGGGAGAAGCCGGCCTTGTGTCACTCGCAGCGCCGGTCCCTCCGCTACCGAGCGTCCCGGAGCCTAATCCCGCCGCCATGAGAGCCGCCCGCCGGCGGCCCCAGCCCCGCGGCCCCACTCACCCGCTGCCTGCCAGCTGACCCCTCCGGTCCCGCTTCCTTACGCCCTGGGACGAGCCGAGAGGTGGCTGGGCAGCCCCGCGCCGCGCCGCGCCGGGCCGGGCCGGGCCGGGCCGGGCCGAGCCGAGGCGCCAAGCGCGAACTACCGGCCCCGGCAGACCGCGGGGCCGCCGTTTCCATGGGAGCGGCTGGGCCCGGAGCGGGGAAGTAGCCCCAGCGCGTACTTGCGGGGGGAGGACCGGGGAGAGCACACAGAAATGTTCGGGGAATAGAATCATATTGTCATAGAATGGTTTGGGTTCGAAAGGACCTTAAACATAATCTAGTCTAACCCCCCCCTGCCAAGGGCAGAGACACCTCCCACTAGACCAGGTTGCTCAAAGCCCCAACCAACGTGGCCTTGAACATGTCCAGTGATGGAGCATTCACAACTTCCCTGGGCAACCTGTGCCAGTGTCTCACCCTCCTTCACAGTGAAGAAATTCTTCCTCACTTCTAATCTAAATCTACCCTCTTCAGTTTGAAGCCATTACCCCTCATTCTATCCCTACAAGCCCTTGAAAAAAGTCCCTCCCCAGCTTCCTTGTAGGCCTCCTTCAGATACTGGAAGGTTACAATAAAGTCCCCTCCAGGCTGAACAACCTCAATTCCCTCAGCCTGGCCTCATAGGAGAGATGTCTCAGACCTCTGATCATCATGGCCCTCCTCTGGACCCACTCCAACAGGTCCATGTTCTTCTTGTGTTGGGGGCTCCAGAGCTGGACACAGTACTCAAGGTGGGGTCTCACGAGAGCGGAGTAGAGGGAGTTATGTGCTAACAGACCATAATTTGTACAAAATCCCACAGAACTGGCCCACAGCTCTTGCTTGGTTCATGTCTGGAGTTGCAGAAGAGTGCCTTTTTGTGTCTCAAAGTGCAAACTGAAATGAAAATTATTATGATTTATTCAAGTACTGTTAAACAACTCTCATAGGGTCTGAAGCATGTTTCATCTGTTTCCTTTGTATTTTTTTTTTTCCTTCAGATAGTGACCACAGAATGGCCCAATCAGCAGACAAAATGTCGCTGCAGGTGGTATCAACTATCAGCAATTCATCCTTGCTTCAGCCAGGCTTCTCTCTCCTGAATTTCAATGGGCATGTTTTCTTTTTTGGGCAGAAAGGATGGCCAAAGAGATCATGTCCCACTGGTGTTTTCCACCTCGATATAAAGCAGAATGAGCTCAAAATGAAACCTGCCTTCTTTTCTAAAGACTCCTGTTACCTCCCCCCTCTCCGCTACCCTGCTCTTTGCACACTCAGAGGCAATGCAGAGTCTGATGAGTACCAATATATCATCCATGGTGGGAAAACACCTAACAATGACCTTTCTGATAAGATTTATGTTATGAGCCTGGTAAGCAAAAGTAGCAAGAAAACCACATTCCAATGCATTGAAAAAGACCTGGGTGGAGATGTCCCTGACGCTAGATATGGGCATACAATTAATGTAGTTCATAGCCGGGGAAGAAGTGTGAGCGTTATATTTGGAGGGAGATCATATACTCCTCTTGCACAAAGAACCACCGAAAAATGGAACAGCGTAGTTGACTGTTTGCCCTCCGTGTTTCTCGTTGATTTTGAGTTTGGATGCTGTACATCATACATACTTCCAGAACTTCAAGATGGACTTGCTTTCCATGTTTCAGTTGCCAAAAATGATACAATCTACATTTTGGGAGGCCATTCACTTCAAAATAACACCAGGTCCCCCAGCTTGTACAAGATAAAAATTGATCTCCCCCTGGGAAGCCCATCCGTGACCTGCACCATTTTGTCAGGGGGAATATCTGTATCGAGTGCTATAGTGACTCAAACAAGTGATACTGAATTTGTCCTTGTCGGGGGCTACCAGTCTGACAACCAGAAACGGTTGCTGTGTAACACCATAGTCCTGGAAGACAGTAAGATAGAGATTGTCGAAAGGGCGAGCCCAGACTGGACACCAGATATTAAACATTGCAGGATGTGGTTTGGCTGTGATATGGGCAAAGGGTCTATATTGCTGGGCATTCCAGGGGCCAACAAACAGTTAATCTCAGATGAAAACTACTTCTACATTTTGAGATGCAAAGAGGCAGAAGAGGACAAGGAGGAAGAAACGGCAGCACAAATTTGCAGTCAGACATTGACCGAAGACCCTGGAGACTCCACTCCATTTGAAGATTCGGAAGAGTTTTGTTTTAGTGCCGAAGCCAATAGCTTTGATGCTGATGATACTGACACTTACAATGAAGATGATGAAGACGATGAGTCGGAAACGGGCTACTGGATCACCTGCTCTGCCAGTTGCAATATTGACATTAACACCTGGGTCCCTTTCTATTCGACAGAACTCAACAAGCCTGCAATGATCCTATGTTCCAGCGGGACTGGCCACTGGGTCCATGCGCAATGTATGGATCTCTCAGAGACCATGCTCTTACGTCTCTCAGAAGCAAACATCAAGTACTTCTGCAATGAGCATGTTGACCTTAATAAAGGGCTACAAACTCCCAAAAATGTGGTGCATCTGAAAAAGCAGCCCATGAAACCATTGCGCAAAAAGGCAGCCATGAAGTTAACAACGCCAGCGAAGAAGTCCTTTCTTCGCAGATTGTTTGAATAGATGTACACTGCTGATTTGTATTCACCTGGGAGGAAGTTAGATCACGGTCAAAGACCAAAGAGAGCTAATAATGGTTGAAGCAGAAGGGGTTGTTGGAGCTCAGTGAGCTTTCTGTTTAATTGATTTCAGTTATCTCAGTATTTCAGTTACATTTCAATCCTCGTGGAATTATTCTGTCTCTTCTGTGTGTTTTTGTAACATCCGGATAGAAGCCCCAGCGTAGAGGGCATTGTGCAAACACACAGCCATGCCGTGTGTAATACTCCACAGTTATCCCCAGTGAGTTTAATGGAACCACTGGTAGGGTAAGACATTTTCCCATGTACTCAGTGCTGTTAGCATCTATCCATAAAGGATGTTATATTACCCATTTTAGTTTTTTATCTTGTGAATAGTTCTAGAAATATTTGGCCTGATTTATAGTTGCATTGCTCCAATTTTATGTTGGTGTAATGAAATAAAATTAGACTGATTACTCTGTTTTTAAACTAAAGTGGTGGGTTAAGTTGCTTGTGTCGGAAATAATTGAATATTCAGACACTGAGGGTCAGTTTTCTTCAGGGACTTCCATTATGGAAAGCTTACATACAAAGCATTTAATTCTGAATATTTTATTCTTACTATTATTTTAAAAGGTTTTGAATGACTCTATGTCATTTTTAGCTACAGTTCAGGAGAATAGGAGAATATGATCTCCTAGTAAAAAGCAAACTGTTTTTTTAAACCCATGTGCTCAACAACTGCTTTGTGTTTGTATTTTTAAAAATCCGTTAAGATAATAAAGTTTATAATAAAAATTACTGCATTTTTTTTACCTACTCATGGGGTAAATCAAACACTGTAAATTCCAAAGTCTATGAAAGGATGTCATATGTGCATGAGAGGTCCATCTGAAGTCTGATAAGGGGTCTAGCTTCACAGCCACCCCATGCTGTGAGCTCCCATTGACTTAAGAAGAAGTTCCTTCTGATGAGCAGGACTTTTATCATTTATGCCAGGTCCTCCACTAGGCATTTCTTTCTCTGCTCTCCCAGGGTAACTGGCTAGTGTGTGAAAGCTGAAAAGTGCAAACTGTAGCTCAGAGTGACTCACTGAGCCAGCGGAGCACTGGAAGGGTGGAAACAAATGCAGCTGGCTGCTCAAAGCAGGAGGAGAAGATTGGATTCAGATTGAAAAGGACACTGTGAAGGTTGAATAGCCCAAGAGTTTACTAAGGTTTTTGTGGATTCTTTTACTGGCTATTTGTAAAGCCTCATCATTCTTGACTTTGTTTTTTATTTTTATTACTGCTTCAAACATCTTTTCAAAAAATCAATACCATCAGCTCAAGGTATGTGAGCCAACAATAATATCCCAGTATTCACAGTTCAGCTCTCATGCTGGAGCCCTGAATAAAAACAATAAAAAAAACCAGGAGCAGCTGTCAGCCATTTGATCACTATGTGCAGACCCTGAGCAGCCACTCCATTATAAAGAAGCTCGTGTTGCACAGTATTCCTATCAACACAGACGTGTATGGACAGTGCTCCCCTTAAAACCTTCGCAACTCAAGGCAACAGCAGAGGAAAGTAAAGGGCAACCACACAAAGTTTCCATTTCCAACTTTTTCATGTGCTGAGGGAGGTTATGGTTTGGGTAGAGCTTGAAATTGGGAAGCAGATCACCCTGACTCTCCTTTCACCAGTATGATAAATGTCAGCTTCCTGCTTCCTTTGTCATGCTTCTTTGCGTAAGCTCAGAGTATATAGTGCTGTATGTTTTTCCAAGGAATAAATTAATATCATGCCCATGTAAAGTCCCTTCAAACTGCTGCTGTAGTTCAAAAGTCAACATTTCCTTTTGTAGGTTAGTCATAGGCCTTACTCAGATGAACTCACATTAAAATATACATTTATCACTTACTCTTCATAGACTTCATTGACAACAACCAAAAAAAAAAAAAAAAAAAAAAAAAAAAAAAAAAACCCACCCCAAAATTAAAACCCAATCAACACACAACCAACAAAGAGGGAAAATAAACCC
>JANIJG010025499.1:0-10385 GCA_024611175.1 Megaceryle torquata
CTCCCCCCGAATTCAGGTAACAACATTCCACCTAGATCATACCATTTTGTACACAATTTCCGTACCCCTCTCCCCCCCCCCCCCCAAAAAAGAAGAATTAAAAACCCCCTCACCCATTCTCCCCTTAATTCCTACCATTACCACACCTACCGTAAAAAGTCTGACCTCAAGAAATTCCCCAGACCCTTCAAGTTTTCAGCTGTCTGATGCACAATCTCACTATTAGCAAGTAAGCATAGGGAATTGATTTGAGGCTCCTTCATTGGACCATATATTTTAACTTTTGCACCATATATTTAACTTTGTGTGAAGGCACTTTGTGCTATGCCTTTCTTCATTCATGAATTAAGATGAGTCTATCTGCTTAAAATTGTGAAATAGCTCATTGTTCCCAGGGGTAGGAAAGGAGCAAGGTTGGCTCCCCAAGTTCCAGGTGAGCAGGAACAGTCCTTTCCACTGTCTATTCACTACCATTAGGTAGAAGTGATTCAACTAACCTCAAATACAACTCTCAGGTCCTTATCCCCTCATGACACATCAGCTAATGGGAGACTGCAAGTGTTCACAATTCCCCAAGGTAAATCCAAACAATAGCAAGTAACAGAGAAGGAGGGGGAAGATGAAGATGAGTAAACAGTAAATAGAAAAGAAAAGGAGAGGAGAAGTAGTAAATCCAACCAGCTATTAAAAAATTATGAAACAAACAAACAAACAAAAAATCCCAAAAGCTTAGAGTAGAGGAGAAAAGGCCAGAAACTTTTCCAGAAAGAAAAAAGAAAGCCCATAATATGGGAAATTAAAAGTCTTGCCACAATATGACAAAAATGTACAGAGTGATGGTTGATCAATAAGGAAAGAAAGATATTGAGAGAAATTATTTTAGGTGAAAAATAAAGCAGAAAGACCTATTTGTGTGGAGGAGAGATTATAATTGTCCTGTTAATCATGAACATGTCAATAATGTCTGTTAAAATTTTAATGGAAAATATAGCAGGAAATTAAGCCATAATTAAGGGATGATTTGCCAGATATAATTTTATAAGCTTTCTTCTGAACTCAGAGGGTGTTCAGCAGTTTTTCAATCCAGATTGTAAATGTAGTTGCTCGTAGGGAATTTTGAAACTGAACATTCATTATCCAAATTTTAGAAATCCTTTAAAACATTGTAGTCAACTGAATCTTGAAAATCTTTTTTCAAACGAGTCTACTAACCCTTCTCAAACTTTCCAGACAGGTATTGTCTTCACTTAGTCAGTTGTTCTATCATCCAGTGACAGCCCCCATGAAGAAGGAGTATTGGAGGGAAAAAAAAGGAGAAAATTGAAAGGGCAAAATGGAAAGGAGGCCCATGGGTTGAAATGAAATGGAGTAAAATAATAACAAACCCCCTAATATTGATACTAATGTAGAGTACACAAAGTTACATTCATCCCAGTCTCTGTTTAAAATCTTACTTGAAAACAAAGAATCAATGTATATCCAGTCCATGATTTGAATAATAAACTCTTCTTAGAACTCAGTAGTATTTTCTAAGTAAATATATTCTTTAAAAAGCAATTTGGAAGTGTATACATAGCTTTATACCATTGGAACAGTAATTAATTTAATTGGCAAAATATCAGAGAAAATAGGAGGAGCTGCTTTATTAGATGTGATCTGCAATTTTCATTATCTCTGGAATGCTGAGGAAATATTTTTTATTGGACTGTCATCATCCTAGAATACACTATGGACTTTTTCACAATTATTAGGTAGTCAGAGGTTTGATATTGAAATTTGAATATTCAAGAACTTCAAGACACAACAGAGCTTTAGCACTTGCAAACATTGGTTGAGTTTGTAAATGGCTAAGAATACAGAAATACAGCATAGTTTATAAAATGTTAAAGCTTTTACATATATCAAGAATATCATTTATAGTAATGAAAAAAATAGGACCATTTTAAAATGAGAAAAATGGAGAAATAAAGAAAGAATTCCAGCTGTGCTTGCACTACACGATTAAAGATAATAAAGCAATGTAGACATGGATTACTGAGAAGTCATATTTCATTTATGTCAATTCTCTTTTGCTTACAAAAAGCATTATTTAAACACACCCATGCGCACGCACACCCCTTTACTTATATTTAAACCTAGCTTCCAGTCTGTTTTCTCTGTCAGGGATGCCAAATGAAAGCTGAAAGGCATTCTGAAGAGTTAAAACACAACTGGAAATAGAGACACTCTTCCAGCTTAACTTGAACTCCTCCAGGTGGCTGTGAATCGCAGGCATCAGGGCTCCTCCGGGCATCATTGAAAACCTAGTCACAAATATATGGGTCATGTGTGAGAGTGCACAAGACCAAGTTTTTTGGCTTGGCAGACAGCCTGCTTTCCAGCCTACTGAGCAAAGAAAGTTTAACATTCAAGGAGGGCAAATCTTTAAGTCTGGGACTCTGGAAGACAATTATGATGATCTGGCACTGACACCATTTTTATCGTACCAATTGCAAAAATCTTCTACCGTCTCTTTGAAGTCTCTTGAACTGAAATGGAGAAAAGTGTGCAAAGTCTTCTGCTGAAGAGTTAAAGGGGTATCTGAGCCTGTCAGCATGGTGGCAGCCCACATTGGCATTGCTGCCACATCACAGCCCAGAGGTGCTGGCAGCCCTGGCTCTGCAGCTGGCTACCAAGCCTGCCAAGCAGCCAGCAGCTGCTACTGCTGCTGCTGCTGGAGAAAATGTTTTCTGCAGCCGAGCAGCTGGGGACTGTGACTGCCACGCAAAGGCTTGAAATAATAGTTAGAAATGGTGAGGGATGTGGCACTGTGAATTGAGCATTAAAAAATTCTGTTATAAAACACAACAAAAATGTTTCATCAAAGACAAATGGCCCTGAAAACACTAAATGGTGATTTGTTTGAAATAATAGAAGTTAGGGAAAATGAAGCACATCAAGAATTTTCTTTAACTATTTGCAACAGTAAAAGTTGAGAGGGGGGTGTTTCTCAGTTCAGTCCCCATTTTTTTTTGACTGCAATGTGACAATAAACAAAAAGTGCCTAAAAATACTAAATCTTACCTATTTTTTCAGTGACAAATTGAAGCAACTTCTGTGATTCAGTTATAAGTCCCCAAAAATCGTCTAAAGAAAATCATGCTAAACAAAGGTTTGAGGAAGGATGTTCAGTGTTTGGTCTTAGGCCCAAATGTGCATGCTTGAAGGAATATTCTGAGTCACAGTAGTATAACAGTTCCACCAACTCAAAATTTCAAACAAACCCCCCAAATGGTTCTTAATTAGACTCGTAAACATGGATTTCAGAACAAAACTCTAGACTTATTTTATAGGCTTCCTGCTTTTGGCTTGGAGGTACAGCTGCACTCAGGAAATGAGGATGTAAAAATAGCATCTTCTTAGTCAAGGATTTGGCCCATGTAAGTCTGTATCTCTTCCAGCTCATAACAGCATATTTCATTGATTAAAAAAAAAAGTCCCACAAAAAGCTTCCCATTTATTTCAATCACATATATTTCAGAACAAATGTGCTAAAAGGGCACACACTGGTTTCTATTCTGCTTGAATACATGTTACCTTAAACGTCTCCGAGGTATTACCTCTAGACATCCTGGATCCTACATTTTTATTTATCTGGTTGTTTTTGGGGTCGTCATTTTTTGTAACAAAGTTATACCCTGACAGATGTGTTCCTTAGGAGTGATGAAGCTGTCAATCATAAGAGCAAAGCCCATAAGAGCAGGAGACGTCTTGTTCAGCAGCAGCACTGGGGCTTGGGAACTCATTACCAACAGAGATTAGGATGACCACAAATCCCCCTGGCTTCAGAGCTGTGGAAAACTCTTCCTTGGCTTAGCTCTTCCTCTTTCATGTCTTCAAATCAAGGTAAGAATAAGGAGGAGAGAAAAGAGACGAAAAGAAAAGGAAAGAGAAGGAAGACACAGGGGAAAGGTAGAGAATACTTCTTAAAAGTATCCTCACTGAGAAGTAAAGAACATGAAATATTACACACAAACCATTACCAGCTATGAGCTTTAAAAATTGTGTTAGGACATTAGAAGGTGTTCAGAAATCATAATTTTAGGCAAGCTAGGAAATAAAACAGATAAATTCCTGCACTTTTCTTTTTAAGTGTGTCATGACAAAAGATTTATGGATATCAGTACCAAAAGTGACCATTTAGTTTATCTGCAGTTTAAAACAGACTTGAAAAAGTCCACTATAATTGGGTCCATGATTTTGGTTTGGTTGGGAGTGTGACTGTTAGGGAGACCATGAGGAATGCATCTCTCACTGCAACTAGGTGAGTGCAATCAGGTATGCTCTCATCTTCTGAGCACTTGCAGTCCACACCACTGTTTGCAGTCTGGAGAGTGCACTTTTGTTTGTGTGATCTGAATTTAGACCTCCATTGGTTTTCATTAGTTATGTGTAGCCCAACATCTCTTACGCTCTAAGTAGTTCCACAGACTTAAGTCAAGCACAGCAGTTTATTAAGTTGAAGTATTTGCATTTTTCTGGAAACATTCAGTGTATTTCAAGTTCTCCCTCACCTCAAGTTCATGGCGTAATTATCAAATTGGTGTGTATGTGGAAAACCAGTATGACTAAGATTTACAAGTCAACCTTAGTTCTTCTATGTTCTACATATTAGGTATTATACTTTACTCCATTAATGCTCTGTTATTAGAGGATTTTTCTGGATATAAAATATGATACAATAATTAACTAGGTCTAAAAGTCTCCATCACCTGGAGTTCCCTGGTGTTGCACGGATAAAATGATAGTCTCTTCTGACTTCTGTCCTATACACATGCCAATTAACATAATAATAGAATAGCCAAAGAAAATGCTACATCATTTTTTAAACTGGCATTTAACTTAAAGGGTACTGGGGGGGCAAGAAGAGTTCAGCTACAGTTAAAATAGTACTTATAATCTACCCTACATCTGCATCTCCATTGAACAGTACAATTTCATGCAGAATGCTTTGATCAGTCACTGTTTTTTGCCATGTTTTAAAAGATTGCTTTTTTGTGAAAATCATAAGTTCAACTGAAAGTCTTACTTTTTCAGTTGTTTACTTTGCAGGAGAAAGTGACAGTATGCCTCTCACTGACTTTTACAAAGAAGATTGAGTGCTTAATAATTTAATATACACAACCATGAAAATAAACTTAATTAATTTAGTATTTTGCTTTAATATTGCATTTAATTTGAATATTTGACATTTTGGTGATAGGAGGTCTTGTTTTACTGTTAATCTGATGTAGTTACATATGTATAGATGCCTATTTTTAAGGCTGAGAATGAAGTGTCTGACAGGATAAAAGCTTTATCTTAAGAGGTTGCAGTATTGAGAATGATTCTGCACATCAAACAGCAGAAGTGATTCTTTTGTCAAATAGACTGTAGCATGGAAGTTTACAGTATGCTGTCATGGTCATCCATGAAGACCACGTGCAAGCTGGATTTAGATCACAACAGTCAATGTCGATTTACTTTCAGAAAGCTAGGCATCAAATAGGAAGAGTGTTTCCAGAGATCCTGCCATTCCTATCATCTGGGTTACTTTTTTCAAGTCAGGCTCTGAGCTGATCCTCCTCCTCTTACAGGAGTGTCAGGAGAGTGGTTTAACTTGATATTTTAGTTATTAATACTCCTTACCCTCTCCCACTCACAGTATTTGTATGACTGTGCAAGTAATATTTGACCCAGTGCTAGGAAATGCACAGTGATTAGCTGTTCCAATTGCTGTATCAGAACTTCATTATTCCTATCACTGTAAAGATGCAAGAACAGTCTGGATGAAATATCGATTCATTAATTAATCATCAGTTAGTTCTAGGCAATAACCCTCTGTGCTGCAAAGAATAAACATAGCAAAAGAACTTTTATACCTATGCCTGTTATTTTTCAGTATATTTTTCACTGATCTGACTGTAATTAAATCAAAAAGCCATCCTGAGTAGTATCATTTTCTTAATGTTGAAAGATATTGCAAGTCAAGTTCTTACTTTTTTGTTAGCAGTGAATACACATATTTCTTGGATGCTGAGAGCTTACACAACAGCAAATAAGTTTAGCAGATTGATGATAATATGTGTCTGTCCTACTTCTATTCCATCACTTTTTTTTTTCAAATTTTCTCTTTATGATTATCTATAACCTCTATAAAATTATTTTTTACTGAATATTTTTAATATCTTACTGAAATAGTCCCATGTTGTAGATAGTGGTCTGAGAAGTCACTGCCTCCTTAAAAGCCCAATATAGAGGTGATTATCCTGCTGTGTCCAACAATGATGCAACCTTACCTAGGGTACTGTGTGCTGTTCTGGGCCCCACGATTTAAGAAGGCTGTGAAGGTCCTTGACTGTGGCCAGAGGAGGGCAACAAACCTGCTGTAAGGGCTGGAAAAAAATGTCCTATGAGGGGCAGCTAAGGACTTTGGTCTTGTCTAATTTGGAGAGAAGGAGTCTGAGGGGTGACATTCTTGCTCTCTACCGCTTCCTGAGAAGGGAAAGTGGAGAGGGAGGTGCTGATCTCTTCTCCCTGGGATCTAGTGACAGGAGAATGTATGGGAATGGTTCAAAGCTGCGCCAGGGGAGATTTAGACTGGACTTTAGGAAGCATTTCTTTACTGACAGTGTGGTCAAACACCGGAACAGGCTTCCTAGAGAGGTGGTCAATGCCCAAAGCCTGACAGTGCTTAAGAGGCATTTGAACAATATCCTTAATAACATTCTTTAACTTTGGGTCAGACCTGAAGTCGTCAGGCAGTGGGAAGTGGGACTAGATCATTGTAGGTTCCTTCCAACTAAAATAGTCTATTCTACGAAATCACTTAGTCTATTCTATTCTAATATGAAGAATGTTCTTATTAATATTTTATCTTTTGTCTCTCATAATTATTTTTTAGAGTTAGACAGGGAAACTCTGGATACCAAAGAAAAAGTGTTTTCAAGGAAATCTGAAATATCCTGCTGCATTAGAAGCTAAGTTCTTAACTGCATGTTCCTGAAAACAATCTGCAAATGATTCTTATGATCACCCCTCAGACCATTGCAATAACATTATTATGGGTTTGTGCTTTATCTCATGTCATAATTATATCTCACTTAAAGAAGCATGACTGGAGATACTAATTCTGTTGTTTATCTGATACAAAGGGAACCCAGATAATGCAAAACAACAGTCTACATGAAAGTCTATGAGAGTGGAAGTTCCTACTGGAACAGAAAGTATTCAGAAGTTAACTGAGCACTCGCAATTAACTTGATAATATAAAAATAGAGAGACAATTCTCATAGAAAGGAAGGGGTACTCAGATCACAGCTCTATTTGAGGTACACTAAGCATTACATTATGTCTTCTACACACATACTTACGTGTCTTCAGTAAATTCTGAATTCTTCACTGCCACATTAAATAATATCAGGACACATGCAAGGAGGTGCCTTCTGACCTCTCAGGCTATGAATGATATAAGCAGCTTAGTAGCAGAAGATGTAAGCAGTGCAGACAGTGCTGAGGACTGACACGTACAGTACATGCTCTCCAGGATTTTATTTCATGCTAGCTCTAGCCTGACCCTGAGGACTGAATGCCCATCAGTAATTGGAGGGCACAAGGGTGCTCCTGGAATACAT
Source organism: Megaceryle torquata (assembly GCA_024611175.1). Taxonomy (NCBI): domain Eukaryota; kingdom Metazoa; phylum Chordata; class Aves; order Coraciiformes; family Cerylidae; genus Megaceryle; species Megaceryle torquata. The sequence goes on from JANIJG010025499.1 coordinate 7,653, forward strand.
TTTCTGGTTTGTCACCACTCAAAAAGGCATGAGAAAACATACTTCAGGGCTTACACTGGTGGCAACTGGAAAGACAATGCTAACCACAGGGCATTAAATGGAGACATGAGGAAGAGTTCTTAAAAAGCACGGTACCGATCCAAAATAAAACAATCATGAAGAAGCACCTTCGGAAGAGGCATTAGGAATTTTAATCCCACCTGACAGGCAGAAGGAATGAATTGTGGCCTTCCCAGCTTGGGTGAATGATATAATTAGATAAAACAGTGGTGGTATCAGCAGTGCTCTGTCTGTCTGCCATTTTCTGAAAGAAAACCTACTGTGCACCTTAATGAAGTCTCCTGCACAACCACTTTGTGTGCTATTTGGTGCCTGTTATGCTTGTGCTTGAGAATACCTGCCAAATCTAGCTGTTCATGGGATTTAGGCATATGTTTTGTTTTCAAATCCTGAGAATTAGGCCCTGCAAATTTCCTGTGAAATTGGCTTTGGAGGTTTTCCAGTTGATGGGCAGGTTCTTCCTGTGGCCTTTAGCAAATCACCATGCCAAGCAGATGGCAGGTGCTGTGCCATCTCCTAACCCCTGGATACACAGCCATTTATATGGCACATCCACACCCAAAACGAATGGGAAGGGATTTTTTTTCTTTTTTTATGAAAATATAATTTTCTTAAACAGTTGCAGCATGGTCTGCAATTAGGTCATTCAAACTGCATTAGGAATGTGCATTGAATCTGTCACAGAGCTTCATCAAAATCTCCACCTTGATAGGTAAGTGTGTAAGAGGAACTTTCAGAGTGTTAGAGGCTAAGCTTTACTGACTGTAAATAAAAAGAGACAAGCTGGAAAAAAAAAAAAAATAGCACTGAAAGAGAAGTAAATCTTGTGTTGACTTTAAGCCTGGAAATAATGAAGGCAAGCAGGGGTTTGCTTGTGTGACCAACATTTCAAAAATGGAATGTATACTTTCCTGATTTTTTTTTCTTCATACTAATCTGGAACACATTGCATCATCCCTGAGCAAAATCAGTGTATCCAGGCAACACAGAAATCTAATCTTTCATATTTAACATTGGAGAAATATACAATGCTGTATCAAAATATAAAATGCAAATCTTATGTTAATGTATTTATATTGAAACATTATATCTTCAGCCAGCTTTTTACCTTCTGACTGCTTGCTGACATTGTAATTATAATTAAAAGTGGTTTTTTATTGTTTAACAACCAATTGAGTTGTAAAGAGAGTGATAAACCAAGTATTATTATGGTTATGTTTATATTTATATATTTATTCTGACATTTAGTGAATTTAATCTGTTTTGGAGATCCACAAACAATCCCAAAGTCATTACCTTCAGGGAAAGCCTGAAAAGCAGACCTGGAAACTTCATGACACAAAGGATCTAACTACTTTCCTATGCTTATATCTTCAAAGTGTAAATACACATTAGTAAACACTGAAGGTCTCAGAATGAGATCTTAGTTTGTACTTAGAATTTAAAAACATTTTAATGAAATATTTCAACATAATGAGTAAAATATGATGAATTTCTAGACATAGAAATTCCTGTAGTCTACTGATCTGTTATTTATTCGGGATTTTCATTTTAATTAATAAAAGCCATGAAATGAGCACAGGGGAGTAAGTGACAACAGAATAGTTTTTGGGTAGATATATATCAGCATGTAGATCTGTGCTGCTTATAGATCACCTTTTACAAAGACCTAAAGAACAATAACATGAGTAATACTCAGTATCCTATGTGGCTCCAGGGAAAGGGCTGATAAAAAAATACTCTATTGATGCTAACTCAGCATTGCTAGCTTAGTGGGGAGCAGCAGGCAAAAGTGAATGTGATTTTATTTTGGTAAATAACATGTAGCAGTATAAATTTGAGCTGAAGCACTTTTACCATTTTTTTGTCTCTTCATTTTGATCAAACTAAGAATATATTTCATGCAATAGCAGTTGAGCTTGTGACTGTGAACAAATACATAGAGACAATAATGGACAGATATTTTCCTGCACTACAGACAATTATCCTATGAATCTCTCTATCATGTATAATATCTAACCCTGCAGATGAGCTTGCTTCAGAGCTTCAGCTAATGAAGTCCCAAACACACTGATCAGGTACACTTTAAGTAGCTATGATTTATGATATTCAGTTGCTAAATTCAGACATTGTGCATTATATTGTCTTTTCATAGACTCCTGAGTCTCCAGTGATATCAATAAATTAAGGAGTTCATTTTTTCTCACATAACAATTGGAGACTTTACATCTGGAAGCTTTCATTATCCAAAGACAATGAGGAGATGAGGCTGGTTTACAAGTGCAGACAAATTGCTAGTTTAGTTCTAGATAAAAATGAAATCTTTTCACTTGTTGCAAGAAAGCTTGGTTTGAAGAGCATTCGAGCCCAGGCAAAGTAAAGGAAGCACAGCTATGTGATACTGCTGGGGCAGTCACGCCTTTTACTTCTGAATCAACAACTGTCGCTGATGAGACTTCACTAGAGGAAAGTTTGCAGCAGTGTGTTCACTTCATCAATATCAGTAAGTTTTAGTGATGACTGATGTTGAGAAGAGCACTGAAAATCAAGGAAAACTGTTTTCCTATGTTATTCAATTCATAAAGAATTTGTGCCACTTCCTTTCAATAGCATAAATTTATTTTTAAAATATTGATATTCCTATATATATGTATAATTGTATTTCAGTAATAT
>JANIJG010025499.1:10485-27963 GCA_024611175.1 Megaceryle torquata
ATATATGTATAATTGTATTTCAGTAATATATTACATTACAGAAACAATCTATAGAGGAAATACATATTATAAAAACAAGAGGAGATAATGTATTTTTTAAAATTGTATATAAATATCCATGTCAACTTAACCTGTTTAGATAGATTCTACATGTATGGTCTTTCTAAAAGGACAGATTCTATATGGATATATGTAAAGTATGAATTTAACAAAAGACAATCATTCCTGCCTGTATTTTGTTTCTGGCTGAGACAACACAATCTTGTACCATCCAGTCTCATTCATTCTCTCCACAAAAATTAAAAAAATGTGGACCTCCATTTAACATTAAAAATTTACTAAAATATACCATAGAATGGTTCTAATAATTGCTAAGCTGGTACAAAAATCTCTCTCATTTTGAAACTTTCCTATTTCTACATTCAAAAATTCCATTGACCCTTTCAGGAAGTGGGAGCATGAATAGTCAATTCTTTTGTAAGTAACCTTTTTCCCCTTCCTTCATGCTGTATCCCAAAATCTTCTTTCACTACTTCATAGAACACAGTCACTACTTTGGAAAAAAATTATTTTGGTCCCCCATCTTGATATACAATGACTTGCTTGGTGGGATTAAAATACATTTTGTTTGCTTGTACCAAGTTTAACAAATGATTAAGTTGTTCTTACCATTTCTGGTCATCACCAATTAAATTTGTTGTTCCCCAATATTTGCACAAGACCTTTAAGTTGCTTTAGACATATTTTTACGTTTCTTTGAAATTATTGATAATTTAAGCATTGAGATACATGAACAGATTTGATAGGAATGTCCATTTCTTCCAATGTGCAGTTATACATCTGTGCTTTGGAAAGTGTAATCCAACTCAAAAATTCCCTGCTCAGCACTAAAATAAAGCTATCTCTAAGGCAGAGTGTGACAGCCATTTAGTAACTCAATCTAATACAATACAAAAGGTCTAGGGAAAAAAAAATCATATCCAAAAAATCCTTCCTCTCATTAACATAAAATACTGCTTTATAACCACTAAGAAAAAATTTTCTAAATGGATGGAATCTTTCCAGGTTAGTTACATTCATACTGTTTTACTATATCCCTATTTTCTTATTAATTCAATCGGACAAATGAAGGGTGTGCTTTTTCAGTGGCTCGTTTCCCACCATATCTGAAACAAAACTCAGTGAGGAATAGGATAGGCTTTAGATAATGTGATCAGCAAATTATCTGTCAAAACAAATTCTCTTTCAGGTGCTTCAAAAAAGGCTTATTTAAATGAATTACAAAACTTTCTGTCTTAAATGTCTATTTTTTTTAAAATGCAGTTCAAAGTGGATGCTTTGGAAACTTGCATCTCAGAGTCTTGTGACTGGTTATACAAAAGACTGATGATTCTTGAATTTTAAGGTAGGGAGAAGCTTTGTGGGTAATTACTACAGCCCTTTTGAAAATTTCTGTTTGTTGACAGTCTTTGATATGACAAGTAGCATTGATTTACAGGAGGGGACTCACCAAAAAAGTATGGGTTTGGACACAGGTCAGAAAAAGAGAATACAATTGCCAATAAGAATCTCTCTTGTATCAAACCCAGCAAGCTTATCACCAGGTCTCAGAAGTGATGTGTAGTGGATGATTTATAAGACAGGATAAAAACAGTGTAAGTATAAAATTGTTACACCTAACCTGGTACAGTCACTCAGTTGTTGGCAACCAGCGGTTTAAGGAATTTTTGATCTTGAGATTGCCTCTAAACCTTTGCTTTCATTGATTCTTGATAGAACCATCACATGAATTTCTTAATACTGTTTTAGACATACTTTTGAGCTCTCTTGTTCTCTGACAATTGTAACTATATTGTATTTATTTACTGTGAATAAAACCTTCTCTTAAATTTGTTTTAAGCCTGTTCCCTGACAATTTTGCTATGCAATATAAAGGGTAAAGTTCCCTTGGTTCTATTATCTGTGATGTTTGATATTTTACATAATCCTATCACACATTCCTCCTATCAGTCATCTCTTTTCCAAAGTAAAGAGTATTTTTAATCTCCATATTTCTGATCTGACTTATCTTCCACCTCTGAAACTGCCCTAGTTCTGCTGCATCTTTTTAACTGGGATGATAAGAATTACACCCACAAGTCAAGACACAGACTCACCAGACATTATATACTGTTGTTATGACAATTTCTGTTCTTTATTACTTTGCTAATATTTCCTATGTTCTATTTACCACTTTAACTGCCTCGGAACATTCAGCTGATGCTTTCAGAAATCTACTCATAATGACTACAAGATCTTTCAGAACTCATTATTGTGCATCTATAGTAGGATTATTGTGTTTTTCCCACCAAACATATTATTTTGCATTCATTGACATTGAATTTCATCTGCCATTTCATTCCCATTTACAGAGTTAATATCAGAAGATATTCTTGCAGGTCTTCACAGTTAGCTGTAGATTTTAGCATATTATTCTAAACATATCTTTTATCCACACCACCGATTCTGTGAAAGGACTCCAGCAGATCTGTGAAGCAAAAATTATGTTGCAAATCACATTCCCTTTGCATAAAGCACATTGACCTTTTCCAATGTCATAGTGTTACTTCACTATCTAATAAGTTTAACTTTCTCATAACATTTATTGATAGTCTCAGTTTTGAAGTCATGCACCTATTTTGTCCAGAGATAGCTGGATACCTCTTGCTGCCCTTCAGTGAGGCTGAACTGACAGTTTGCTTACCACAGTCATTATTTTAGCAATTTAGTATTTGAATTTTCTTAGTTCTCCTAGTTAACAAATGTATTGTGTTGATGCTTTGCTACAACATATTCTATTGAATTATTGTGACATCTGACAGTTCAATATGAGACAGTTGCTCCCTCCTTCTCCTTTTCATTCTTTGTGTAATGGTGAATAGAATCCATTTTACTTTTATACTAAGGTTTTGTCTTTCTCAAGATTAGTCCATATATTTCAGTTGTCTATTAATCTTTATTTCTGCTTGAATTCCTGTTTCTGATGTATTTGAAAAAAAAAAAAGGTTTTTTCCTCAGGAACTTTTATGCAACTAACAACCTGTTCCTTGAAATCTCTTTTGTCCTTCATTATTAGATTATATTTAGCAAAATAAATATGTATTAATGGATTAAAGTTTTTAAGTTATTTAATATTTTTCTTCTTCTAGGACACGGCTTTAGTTTCTGTGAAAACCTTCTTTTACTTTGCTGTCTTAGTACAATAGGTTCCTTGTTTGATTGCTTGCTTCAATTTTTAAGAAGAATTTTGATGGTCAATATGCAGGATAATACATAGTCTTAAGCAGTCTTCATTCTGTCATTAGCACTTTACTCTTCTACCTGTTCCTTCTCACATCTTGAGTTTCTAAACTGCCACATAGCCCAACACTACATGCATGGAGAAAAAAAAAAAGCAACCAAAAGAATAGTGGCAACATGCAGTGATACTTCCTCAGACTAGCAATTTGTGGATCTTAGATTTCCTGAGCAAAGGTTTTTATATTTTCAGTGGATTTTTTCCATTTGTTTGTCAAGCATATTTGTAACTCATATGTTGACTCCTTTATATGCTTCAGTCCCACAGATAGCAGCTTCTACTTCCAAGCCCTTTCATTAATAAATATTATAGATGTAGATACTGAGCACACATACAGTTCTATCTTTTATGAACAGCAGTTTTTGCAAAAGCTATCAGCAAGAAGAGCCTTTTGAAGTTTCTACTAAGGCAGTAAAGCTGGATGAATTGGTAGGATTTAATTTCTATTTATTTATTTATTTACTTGCATAATTCTGGGTAAATGATCAGTATTAAATGAAAGGTTTTTGATCTAGTGATTGTAGCATATTCAATTGAGACTGCAATTTAGTCAGTACATGTAGATGAACAGAAATTGTATGACCATGTAAAATGGGGGTAGTTTAATAGGATTGCCACTGAAAGACCTATTAACACACCTTTTATTAACATCACAATATGTGATTATTTTGACTACTGCAATTATGGAATCATTAGGAATGTGATAGAAAGATTACGCTAATGAGGACTGCTTTTTAAGCTCTAAGGCTAGAGACATTCAATCTCTTGGTAATACTAGGTACTTTATTTTGAAGAACTGAAGAAGGAAAAATGTAGGCTTGCAAATTTTGACTAATATAAGGGAGTACCATAAACAGGCAAGTTAATATATAGAAGAGTCTCTGTAAGCTCCAAATAAGTAACTCGATTTGACAATAATAATAATTTTTTAAAAAAGGCACAATGCTTCTACCAGTTATGTTGAGCCATTTGCTAGAATTTCAGATTTAAGTGTATTAAAAAATTAGCTACATTAACAAGATGATGTATTTGATCAATTTTCCCAAAAATAACCCCAAAGCATGTATGAGATATGGTTATACACGTGTCATGTATCTCAAGATGCTTATAAAGTAATAGATAAAGTAGGTGAAAATCAATAAAATAATAGGGTAAAAGATAGTGTTTTATGTCTTTCTCCAAGTTTATGTTTCCTGGTAACTGTTCCATAGTACTTCTTGGACAAACTGAGTGACACAAATGACTGCATTCATCTACCAACCACAAAATCTGAATCCTACTTCTGTGACAGTAAGCTGTTGACTTTAATTTGGGTGTGACCAGAAGCCAGGGGAAAAAAAAAAAATCATGTTAAGGATTTATGAAGTTAGGAACTGTTTAAACCCAGCCTTTCGGCTACAATTCAGTAAGACTTGAGAGTTGGTCTCTATACCTTAGTATGGTGTAAGAGCATTTCTTCAAATCCAGAAGTCCATGAGCTTTGTTCTCCTTGCTGCAACAATGGATGGGTTAAAAGCCCTGAAGTTGTCAGCTTTGAAAATGAGTTTTCTTGCATCTACAACCTGACAGGCAGTTGGGGAAGAGGCCAAAGGCTGCAGCCATGGTCACTATCTGGCTTTCCCAGGTGCTGTGCTGGGGAGTGGGATTCAGCTGACCCCGGAGATTTTGTGCGTTTCTCTTTCTGGGAAGAATAGGCCAGAAGGAAAAAACAGAAGCAATTCTGGAAATGTTTGTTGTTCCTACTTCGTGTTTGGATCACTGGGTTTTGTTTTGATATGGTTTATCTGTTGGCTTGCAGTATTTGCATTGCAAGTTGCCAAAGAAGAGTTGTTAGCAGAATGCTAGAAACTCAAACTTTCTTCTTTACCTTTTTATTTAAAACCATGCATTCTGCTGCTGGGATTCAGCTTGCATAAGAAAAAGGATGGTGTAGTTTCAGCACCAAAAAACAGTTCTGTGGAGATTCAACAGAATATCTGAAATGTCTGAAGAACTTTTGTGGGGATCCACAGACAGAATTAGAGGCCCTTGGAGAGCCAAGTTTAAATATTTTACCATCAGAACTATGGTTTTCTGTAAGGATAATGTGCTTGGAAACCATACAGAGGTTGTTTTAACCACAGCTTAAGCAAAAGGTTACCTCCACTCTGTCCATAATGAGACTGAGCCCACAGCTGAGAGTCATTTAGCACTTTTTTCCAAGAAAAATCTTGATAGATATTTCCTAATGCCAGCAAAGGCAGTGTGAGAACACAAGCACTGCTGCTCCTAGGCATCAGGAAGTGCCTGCCAGGGGAAGCATGGAGAGAGGAGAGCATGACTTTCCACCTGTGAACTCAAATTGATTGACTCCTTGACTGAGAAAGGTTAGGTTGACATGGATATTTATTAATTAATCTGAGGAGAGACGGGATATTTATTTTTTACAAAGCTTCTATGTTTGTTCTCTTTTGTTTTGACTTTGAATCTTTAAAAGACACTCTTTGGACTGTTAGGGGATTGCTGGTTTTGTTTTGGGCTGGTTGGGTTGTTTTGTTCAGTTTTCTTTCCAGTGATAATGCTTCCTTCAAACTATTTGATCATTTCCTAGGGCCTTTGGTTTATTTGGTCTCCAAGGTAGTGGCTTCTGTTTAGCTTGCTGGATGTCAACCTGTGTCCTGGCAGCTACTTTAAATCTACATGACCAGGAAGGTTGGGAGAATGAGAGGGACTGAAAAGCCCCAGGTGTTGCTCTGGAGGTAAAATCTATCAAGTTATAAAATATTTTAAGCATGAATGCATTGGGATTGTGACTAATGTTGTAATATATTTCTTCAACAAACCAAGAAGTGCTTATTTTCTACAAGCTGCCAAAGAAGTTACTACTTAAAGTCTATTTTGCATATTAAAGAAAAAAGGTTACACTAAGAGGTTTTACAACTCTGCTTTTAACAGCTTTTACATTTTTTCACAGTTAAATTTTAAAAATTGTTTAAATTAACACAAGTATTGAAATATTTTTCATATAGATTTTCATAGTTTAAATGTAAGCAAAATATTCTTGTTTTAAGCTACAAAGCCTGTACTCTGTGTTTACTTATCAATAATGGGAAACACTAGTAATTATTACAAAAAATAAGAAAATTAAAGTGAGGGACATTTTCTTTGAACACGCTGAATTCTACAGGAGCTAGAGCAGCGTAGTCATTTTATTTTAAGAAACAAAACGTTTTAAAAAATAATAGGATGTTAACAATTTGTTTGAAATTGCCCTGCTCAAACTGAATCTTGGTTGTTTTACACCATGGCTTGGTTGGCTTTGAAAAGAAGAACCACTTCAGAGGAAGTACAGAAGAAATCCTGTGTGCTTTTGTCCAGAACAATTAATTTGAGCCCATAATGTAAGATATCCTGATGTCTGTTAGTCCTAGTGATCATGGCAATTCCTCTGTTTGGCCTGGGTAAAGAGCCTGATAATTTTGCTCTTTTGAACCTGGAAGCATAATAGAAGCCTAAATACCTATTAAGTACCTATTATGTCCCTGTTAGGTGCAATAATAGCCTATCTGAATATGGCCTTAATTGCTTCTATGTAAATGCTCCAGAAATTTGTGTGTTAACCACAATAAAGACTTTCACTACTGAAGGAAAACCTATGAACAAAGTCACAGCTTCTTGATAATGGGCCATTATCCATTAACTGTATGCACATAAAAAACCATCTCTTTTGTAAAATGCCCTTACAATGAGACTACAGCTGAGAGATTCTATTTCCTACAAGAAGTGTTGTCTAATCAGAGGCAACACTCTGCAAAGGCCAGAAGAGCAGAACAGAAAGGATTTTGAATGGCCTAAAGGTGAGTTGGGTGCCTTACAGGGAGACACCTGTAAAATAAGATCTGAGGAGTTCTCTGGGCAGGGAAACCTGCAGGATTTGGCCAAGGCAGAGTAAAGGACTCATAAGAAAGTACAGTCAAAAAAGTTAAGAGGAAACTGAGAAAAGAGTAGCGTGTAACACAGGGGAATGTCCAGCTCCAGACCTCTGCCTGCAATAGAGACTGGATATTGTCATTCCTCTGTGTTGTAGTCATTTCCCTGTTGAAGTAAAGGACAACTGATATCCAAGAAAAGACTCCACTAGATATGAAGGAAATGTGTTTTCTTTTTATGTGGTCATCATTCTTCAAGTCCAATTCAACCAAACTCTATCTTTACAATGTCCAAAATCACTTAGCAAAAATTCAGCTTTTTTTTTTTCTTGCAGAAGTAGAACGATCTCTTCATTTCTGTAACACAAGAATGAGCAATCAGAAGATCCTAAACAGGAGATTGAAGGTAAAGGCCAAGGAAGCAGAACAGAAGTTTCACATGTAGTTTTCTACACAAAGATGTCGCAGCCTTTATGTATGAGTTTGATGCATACTGGAAGTAAAACAGGTCCAGAGAGATCTCCCTCTGCCTCACTTTGTTTTTTTTCTCAGTGATGTGGGAAATGAATTAAAATTTTCTGTTATACATGAGGAACACAGGAGTTATCACAAACCCTGTGATACAGTATTCCAGTGAGTCTTCAGGCATTTCTATTTGGAGTGAAAATAAACCCATGAGGGCATTTAAATGAGATAAAGGGTATTCTGAAACTTTCTGTGCTCAGGTGATAACCAGCTCCCTGTATCATCATGCATGTATTCTTGAGTAGTTTACTTATTACAGCCCAGTGCTGTATCTTGGCTTTGAACTATGAAATTGATTGTTTTCATCTTTCATCTCCAAACAACAAGAACTAATTAAATACACCTGTGATATAAGATTGAGAAGCATAACAATTTCTTTTTTGCCTTTGACCATTATCTAATGGGAATTTTTTTCCTTACTGAAAAAAAAAAAAAAAAAAGCACCACAATTTGAATTACTTTTGATGACAGTGAGATTAAAAAACATTATTTCTGGTAGCTTTCATCACAAAATCATAAGACCAGCATGCACGAATACCATAGTCAAAGTAACAGACTATATTCTAGTAATAATGATATAATGTTTGCCACTTGTTTGCTTAATTTTGTTTGTATTTATCCATAAAGAACTACTACGTTATTTTGCTAACTGCATAGATAAATACATAAACTTCCAGGTTTTGTTCTCACAGTATCCCTGCAATATAATGGAGCCCTTGATTTATCACAGTGCTGCTGTCCAAGCTGTGGTATGCAAGTTGAATCTATCCCCCAAATGACTCATCAAGTTATAAAGTTTGTTTGTTCTCTAGTCTGTGAGCAACTCACTATAATAAAATCTGACTATAGCTGTCAAAAAAGTTGAACAGTTGTGTTGTATATCACCCTATGCTAGCTAAGTTACAGTGAGCTTCAAAATGAATGTAGAGTAATCTAGTCATCAGAGGAGTTAAGAAAAGATCCCTAAGGTAATCAAATAATTTTCTGAGATCTTTTATTCCAGTATTATTACATAAAAAGATAAAAGTGAAATAAAAAAAAAAAAACAAAACCCTTTCCACTTGTAAAGAAATACCTCCTTTTTGTTAATACAGGGCATCTGACTTGCACAGGAGGGGATAAGGAATACAGACAGAGGCTTTTTTCTTGGCAGCATTCCCTTAAGAGTTGAGGAATGACCAGCCACGGTAGGTAAAGGATGCATTATATTGAGACACCATCCCATTTTTTCCTGGGGTAACAACATTTAGAAAGATACTAAAATAATAATGCATATATTTTCATCATCAAAACCTCTTCTAAATTAATTTATTTCAGATTAAGAAAGTTTGTATTATATTTTTTTAAGTGTCTATTTTTATTAAAAAAATACAATAATTACATACATGCCTCTATTCTAGCACATTTTACTCCTGACTTTAAAAATAAAGGGGTACAAAGCTGAATTATTTTCTTTATTCAATAGCTCATGCAATAAAATGTTGTGCAAAAAATAAATTATGTGGAATTAAATGCAGCACAGTTTAAAATATCTTATGTGTTTATATAGCTTGTTACCTTTGATGAATTTTTATCCAAGTTTTGAGAAGCCATGGCTTACATCTGATTGTTGTCTTGTCTTTCTACAAATATTCTACTGTAGTTTTAGAATAATAAGTGGTATACATCATTTCTGGACAGATTTTTTTTAGATCTTTTTTCATGTATGACTGTTATGGCTCAGACTGAATGAAAATGGTTGAAGCTGGTGAGTACACTAGTCACGGTGAGTTCAAGAATAATTAAAAAAACTGTTCAAGCCTAATTTTTGTGCGGTAATTCAAACTCAGTTCCTCCATTGCATAACACTGTAAAAGGCTGGCAAGAGGCAGAGTAATGGGAGTGGAGGCTGAGGGAAGATCTTGAATGCAGTGACAGTGCATATGGTTTGCATCAACAGGAAAAAAAAAAATCTCAAGAACATCACAAATTTAGAGGGGAGAAAGGGGAGAAGGGCTTAGGAAAAGAGAGCTCTTTGGAAAGGAGACTTTGGAACTCTGAGTATATAAACTGCTAAGCTCTCTGTGTTCAGGGAAACAAAGAATTCACATCTATCAACTGATGCTAATGGCAATATTAGGTAATGATATCTTAAAAGCAAAGTTATTCAGACTTTTTTCTTTTTCCTTTGGTATCAAACAATATTTTTGTATTACTTGGGAAAAATACCCTAAGACTTTGTCAGAAACAGAGGTTATCTCAGGGAAAGGTTTTTATTTTCCCATGTATAAAGCTTTATCTGAACAATTTTGAGTCCTGGAAGCCATCTAGCCTCCTATCAAGATTAAATTGGCCAGCATCTCCCACTTCCAAGAGCCACATGGCTTCTGCTCATATGCCTGGGTGCCCCTGCTCTGGCCAGTGTTGCAGGGCAGCAAGGATACAGCCAGCGTATAACACTGCCACTCCTGGGGCTTCCCAGGCCAGCAGGAAATTCCTTCACTGCCAACTGTTTTGGTAGCTGGAAGAGTATGAAAAGGGGGCATCACCTCCCTGGTCTATCAGAGGTGATGGAAGAGGCAACACTAATTGCATCACGGAGCTGGTGGCAACTGTCTGCCACACTGCTCAGCACTGTGCTGGTGTGGCAGGTATGGGGAAGCGCAGTAGCTCTTGGCACAGATCCAGCCAGACCTGGTTGTGTGAGGCAGAGACAGTGCCTGGGAGACTCGGAGATATTTTTCTTGAATAAAAGGGAAGGTTTCCATAGAAACTTCCCTTTTATTTTAAAGAGATTTAAAACAGAAATTTAGCAAACTATAAAATCAAGATTCCAGAGCCCAATTTAAGCTATTCCTTATTGATTGCATTACGAATGAACATAAAAGCCTGCAGTCTGGAACTGACAGCAAGAGACAGGCTTCTGCCAGCTCCCTTCTTCCCTCTATCAGTGCATAACCTCTATTAGGTGATAGTGGCAGTCACACACACTTTCTAGCACCCTCCATTTTATAAAAGGAGCTTTCTTAGAGCATCTAATCTAAAGGTTCTTTGTTCGTTAATGAAAACACATTTCTTGGACTTAAAATGCAATGCAGACATCATCATTATTCCGAACATCCCTTACTTTAAATTCAGTTGTTTACAAACAAGTAGAACAGATGCAAAATGGCCACTTTACTGCTACACTACATTTCCCAGAATACCAAAATGCAGGAGTGAGGGCCCACACCCTTCTACCAGATTGGAGGTGTGGGAGATGGTATCCTTCCCTTGCAAGGGTCTCCTTCAGGTGACAGGGTATCTGGAGGAATCAATTAAATCAGCGTCGTGCACACAGACAAACACACAGTTTACTGCAACAGAAGCATCCCTTTGATAATCATTTGATTTTGCACATAACCAATTTAAAGCCACATCCATTTGACCATCCCCCCATAGTTTCTTTAGAAACTTATTTAATATTCAATATACAGTAAAAGTGAAGATTTTAAGTGTGCTTTTTTTTTTTTAATGCATTTTTAGACTTGTAATCATTGTTTACTCCAATCAAAATGAAACAAGTTTATTGATGAGGAGTAACTATAAAACCTTACACACTGTTTTAGAGAAGCATTATATGCTGGCAGAGCCCCACACACTCCTGTAAGTGCATTGTTGCCATTCCACTCCATCCCATCCAAGGCACTTCTCTATTTACCCACCATATAAAGATGTTTAAATTTTCATTAAAAACAAGCATCTGTGATCTGAGATGATGGACTAATCCATTAGGGATGACAGCCATGGTCACATAGTCCTTCAGTGACAAAGCAGAAAGGTTGCTTTGCATTTCTTTTTTTCCAGTGGAAAATTTAAAAACAAAACTAAAACAAAACAAAAAAACAAACCAAAGCCCACCACATGCTCTATAGAAGAAGAGCAGCTTTTGATCCAGGAATGCTTCAAATATTGGAGATTAGCACATTTGCCCATACAGTGCTAGTTTGCATCTGCTTTGATAAAAAAGGACTCTGAATTTGAGTCTTCGTGAGAGGCACAGCTCTCAGTAGGCTGAAAGGGCAGATGGCGCAACCTCTCAGCTGCAGAGAGAGAGTGAAGGATGGGATTGCCTGCACAGCCAGTTCTTTGTATTTTGGCACCACTATGCTTCTGCTGCTTTCTTCATCTTGTGAAAGGACCCTGAAAATTGGAAATATTCCCACTTCTAGCAAGAATAAAACAAGATACTAGTCTGAACATTTCTTTTTCTTCCACTATATTTTAAAGCTGGACTTCTAACCTAAAAGTCTGCTGACAGGTTTCTGATGTGAGAATAGCTAGAAATAACTGAAAGATGGGGTGGTAGCAGTGTAAAGGATGTTCTGGTGACACGTTAACTATGTATCCCCATTCAGAAGAAATTATCTTACCTGTCTATTTTGAATTCATAGCCAAATGGATTTAACATCTGTGTTGAGTTTGTGTCTGATGGGGTTTTGGTAGCTGGAAGGTGGGAGGGATAGGGCTACTGACGTGGGCCCTGTAAGAAGCCTCAAGAAGCTCCCCTGGCTCCAAATCAGATATGCCTTTGGCCAAGGCCAATCCAGTCAGTGCCTCTGTGATAGCATATTTAAAAGGGGAAAACCTGGTGGGCAAGTTCTATTAATTTGCAGGTTATTTAATTTTGGAGACAAGTGGGATGTGAGCGAGACAATCGTGCGGACACCAAGGTCAGTGAGGAAGGAGCCAAGGAGGCACACTGGAGCAATCATTCCCCTTTGGCCCATGGTAAGATGGCAGGCTGAGCCCTTGCAGCCCTTAGAGAGTAAGGGTGGGGCAGAATCCCATCTGCAGCCCACTGGGAACCCCACAGCAGGTGACTGCTCATGAAGACCATGACTCTGAGAGGAGCCTATGCTGGAGCAATCCAGTGCTGGGAGGATTACAGCCTGCAGAAGGGAGACACACTGGCAGGAGAATCTTATGAAGGAAGCTGTTTTAAAGATCCAGTTGTATTTATCACTGACCTAGTCTGATTCAATTTTTAAATTGGTGCTGGTTTTGCTGTTTAAATTAAATTGATTTTCCTTCCCCAAGTCAACTTTATCATCTGCTCATGACCATAATTGGTGAGTGATCCCTCCCTGTCCTTTGTCTTGACCCTTAAGATTTTGTTGTATTTTCTCCTTCCCACCCAACCAGAGGGGGTAGGAGTGAGCAAGCGGCTGTGTTGTTGCTTTTTTGCTGGCTGAGTGAGCTAAAGCCACAACACATCTCAGAAAAAAAAATGTGCAATTCAAACTGCTGTTCTTCTGCCTTTTGTCATGTGTGAGCTTAAATCTAGATTCCCAATTATAAAATACAGAACAGGTTGGAAATCACATGTGCTGACTCACTGTGAATTGTTATGAGCAACTTAATACCTTAGTCATCTAAGATACAGATACATTTGCAAAAATAGTGAAATCTTGGAAGAGGAATGAAGTGTAACAGAACATAAAAAAATGCTCTTGTGTTTTTCTGAGTGTTTTGATTTTCATCTGATATCTGACAATTGTTGGAAAAGTACTGCCTTAAATATTGAAAAATATTAATGATGCAAAATAGACTTTTTATTCTTATTTCCACCTTGAAATGGAAAAGACATACTGAAAAAAATATATTTTCTCATATTTCAGTTACATCTCGTGTAATGAAAATGTAAACCTCTTGATAAACAGAATTTATTTTGCAAAGAGTCAAAATGAATTTTCATAATAATTAGAATCTTAACATTTTGAGCCATTTGTTTTAAGGTTAAGAGTTACTAGGAAGTGGACATCAAAAAGTTATGAGCAAAGAACCCTTCATAGTCTCAGTGCCCGTCAACATATATCTGAAGAAGTTGTTGCCTTCTGTTTCTGTTTCTTAAACTGCAAAAATTAGCAAATATTACTTTTTCTTCTTCCTAATCAGCATCTCTGTACTTTACTCCTTCCTCATCAATTTAGGTACAAGCATGTTTTCATCATCAGTTTGTGCCTAGAAGTCCTAGCTATGTGTGAGATCACATGCTCACAGAAGATATACGCATATTATATAAAAATAAATTCCTTCTACATTTTTGCTCCATCTGTAGTTATATGAAAAAAATATAAGCAAATTATCTTCATATAGGTTAGATGATAAACAATTATCTTCAACTGGACTTACTGAACAGCACATTCTACTGGTTCAATCAGGAAAAATAAGATATTAGTCCACTTGGGCACCATTGACCAGCCACCTGGTGGGGTGCAGATAAAAGGCTGAATGCTGCTGTTACAGCTGCCAAGAAGGCAAATGTTTCAGAACAAAACGGCTAGAGACACTGACAACGATAAAAATATTTCAGGTAGTTCTGGTGAGCACCTTTAGTATTTCAGACAGAGGAACTCCTGAAGGTGTCACATATTTGTGTTGTATAAATACACAGAGGACTGTTTCATATTTGCTTGTAACATATTTCAGTATGTAAACACATAAAGTCAGAGAATATTTCAGAGCACTGATATACTATTATTATTGTTATTTTATTTAGTTCTAAAAAAATGTGAAAGTATATTCCTTATATTTAAAGCACTGAATTTAAATATGATCCAATGAGAAGAAGTGGAAAAAAAAAAAAAGAAAAGAGTGTTGAGAAGGAGTTAGTCTCTGAACTGGTCATTTGAATACATAGTTTAGACAAGTGCACATCTTCTGTGCAAAAGGGCTTTGGTTGTGGGGTTGGTTGGGGTTTTTTTTAAGTCTTGTCCCTTTGCACAAATGCCTCCTTTGGAAACATCTCACAATTTTGTTTCCTGCAAATCCTAGCCCCTGCCAACATCCCTCACACAAAGAGGCAGGATTAATCCCTTGGAAAATAAGGGAGAAAAAGTAGGCTAGGATTATGAAAAAATATTAGCAGCAGTAGAGAAGCTAGAAACACAGTTAGTATTTTGTCATTCCTGGATTTAAATTTCACTATCAAGCTTTGTACAGTTTTCTTTAAAAATGAACAACTACTACTATCAATCACTGTTGTCAGAAATAACCCTATGCACACAGTCTATATATTAGGACCTGAATTAATGGCTCCTACAAAGTAGGTAAAAGAACAGATGCTAATAATTTTTTTAAACATAGCCTTCTTGAAAACATTAGCTCATCATGTTTCATCTTCAGTCATGAACCGCCTATTTTTATAATCAGCAATATTGACTATCTGCTTGTCAAGGGTTAGGGCTGGGCTGACCACTAGATGAATGACAGATGCTCTCTATTAATCCCTCTCCCCTCCCAAAGGGAATGAGGGAGAGAAATTATGGATTAGAAGAGAAAATTGAAACATCTTTAATGAAAATAATAGAATGGAGTATATACAAATACATACAAAACCAATATAAACCCCTTATGGCAATTATGCTACTGTCACCACTGATGTTGTGGCACAGCACTCATGAAGTCCCAGACTGGACTTAATGGCAGGTGGAAAACAGATTCAGGAGCTGGATTCTGGAGCTGGATTTAGAAACACACATATCAGCATGGAAAGCAGAAAGGGCAGAGTCCTTCTCGGATGCTGGCCACTAAATAAGAGACCATGACCCTTAATACTATTATACTGAATAAGATATATATGGGATTGAATACTTAACCGGTAAGTTTAAGGTTACTTCTCCTGTCTGCTTCTCTCTGCAGGTGTGACCTCTTACTTTCTGCACCCCCAGCATGGTACATAAGATTTAGCAGTGACCTTGGTCTTCACAGGAGCAAGTTCAAGCAAGAGCCTTTCTTGCTCAATTCTTTCTTTCAACAATCTTTGGTTGTATCTATAAACGTCAGGTGCTGTTACTTCTGGAAGTATACACTGTTTGTGAAAATGTACCATTAACTTCAGAAAGTTCAGTTACTTAGAAGAGACTGAGCTGAAAAGTAAAATCACTGAATAGTGAGGAACCACTGAATGGTGCCATCTAGATACGAGGGTCTTTACTTTGAGGGTGATGGAACACTGGAACAGGCTGCACAGAGAGGTTGGTGGCATTTCCATCTCTGTAGACGTTCAAAACCTGTCTGGATGGGTTCCTTGGCGGGGACTGAACTAGATGATCTCCAGAGGTCCCTTCCACACCTTATTATTCTGTGATAGAATAGTTTGGTTCTAACTCAAACCAGGACAATGCTTTTCTTTTTATTGGATGGGAAAGAACACACAACATATATTAAAAAAATAGCCTAAAAAATAAGCCTTTGTCCATTTGTGGGAATTGCTGCCTTGAGAATTATGGAGAAAGTTCTTAACATGTACAAAGACATTGTAGTTTTCACTCTTTCTGCCACCTAAAATTCCTTTATTTCTGCCTCTTAGTTCAACCCATTCGAACACTCACCCTCTAAAACTGATACTTACTGTGAGCAAATTTCAGACTGCTATTAGAGTTACTATATATTAAGTGCCGATGAACTGTCTTGGCATCTTGTTTGCCCTTAGTTTAAGACAGATCTTTTGATCATTAAGATTTTATAGCAGAGTACAAAAGGTGAAAAATCTGAAATGAACCGTAGTACTCAGTCGTAACTTGTGTATGTCACTTCTCTGGGAGAGCATCCTCTTCTGTGCAGATGTATGGTAGTAGTAGGTGGTAATGTTCAGTTTTGTAGTTGCTGTGTGCTTATCAGTGCATGCCACATACATTTCTAAACAGTGATCAATAGTCATTTATTAGGACTAGGCTGGATTTGAGTTTGTCGCCTGAGGAAACAGTCTGCAGTGAACTAAAACCTTCAGAACAGCCCAGTCATTGTTTGTTGCAGGTTTACTGAACATTAGTCAGAAATGAAGGTAAGTACAGGAACCTTCATCTGTCTCGAAGTGTTCAAGAAATTCTCAGTATGTGCATGTACCTGAGAGTAATGCTGAAACTACAGAGCATTTCCTTCTGAAGCTTAAGAGTAGTGCCTCACAGAGATTAAGCAAAAATGGCTTCCTTCCAGACTTCATTTCTTAAAACAAAAAGTATCTCCCTCCAGCACTAAGACTTGATTATGCCCTCAGATATGCACAACACTGAAAAGAGGAATAATTCATGCATTGGAAGGGCAAGCAGCAGCCTCCATGACGAACTGTTACAGTTCCTTAGGGATATCGTCTTCTAAAAAGTGGTGCATTGTACCAATTACACAGAGCGCTTCTGCACTTAAATACTTCCCGAAATGCAGGGTAGGTTTAACCAGAAATAATGTTGTGTTTTTACTTTTTTTTTTTTTTATGCTGTCTGAAACATATAGAACAATTTCTGTTCTATACCTTAGGCAGTACATAAAGGATTACAAAATGCCCAGGATTTCTGGATGTGATTCTGTGACTATACTACATCAGCAAACCCAAAGTTGCAGTACTAAGTTCCAGCAGTATGCTGGAAGACACATCCAGCAATAATTTAGACCCATAACATAATACATACAAAAATAAATGAGACACAGGCTTTCTGTATTGCCCCCCCCACCCCCCCTCCAAAGACAAAAAAAAAGGAAAAAAAAAATTAAAATAAAAAAAGAAAAAGTGTGGGAACTTCAGGCTATGTTTGACACTCAACAGGACTACAGAATATGGCCAGATGCATTCGGTTCAGCCATGGAAATGCTTCTGGTTCATTCTCCCTCCCCCCCCCCCCCCCCCCCCCCCCCCCCCTCCCCCCCCTCCCCCCCCTCCCCTCCCCCCCTCCCCCCCCCCCCCCCCCCCCC
>JANIJG010025500.1:0-66120 GCA_024611175.1 Megaceryle torquata
TACCCAGCTCCCTCAGCCTCTCCTCATACAACTTGTTCTCTAAACCCCTCACGAGCTTGGTAGCTCTCCTCTGGACACATTCCAGCATGTCAGTGTCTTTCCTATAATGAGGGGCCCAGAACTGAACACAGTATTCGAGATGAGGCCTCACAAGTGCCGAGTACAAGAGGATGATAACTTCCCTTCTCCTGCTGACCACACTATTCCTGATACAAGCCAGGATCCTGATGGCCTTCCTAGCCACCTGGGCACACTGCTGACTCATATTAAGCCGGCTGTCCACCAGCACCCCCAGGTCCTTTTCTGCTGGGCAGTTTTCCAGCCACTCTTCCCCAAGCTTGTAGTGTTGCCTGAGGTTGTTGTGACCGAAATGCAGGACCTGGCACTTGGCCTTGTTGTACCTCATACAATTGGCCTTAGCCCATCGATCCAACCTGTCCAGGCCCCTCTGTAGAACCTTCCTGCCCTCGAGCAGATCAACACTCCCACACAATTTGGTGTTGCCTACAAACTTACTGAGGGTGCTCTCAATCCCCACATCCAGGTCATCAACAAAAATTCCAAACAAGACCAGCCCCAAAACTGAGTGACTGGCAGCCAGATCAATTTCACCCCATTAATCACAAGCCTCTGGGAATGGCCATCCAGCCAGTTTAACGCAGCAAAGAGTCCATTTGTCTATACCATGTTTCGCCAGTTTCTCCAGGAGAATGCTGTGGGAGACTGTGTCAAAGGCCTTACTGAAATCCAAGGAGGCAACATCCACAGCCTTCTCCCCATCCAAAAGGCAAGTCACATGGTCATAGAAAGAGATCAGGTTGGTTAAGCAAGACCTCCCTTTCATAAACCCATGCTGGCTGGCCCTGATCCCTAGGCTGCCCTGCAATTGCTGTGAGAGCTCACTCAAGATGATCCTCTCCATGATCTTTCCTGGTACTGAAGTCAGGCTGATGGGCCTGTAGTTCCCCAGATCCTCCTTCTGGCCTTTCTTGTAGATAGGCATCACATTAGCCACCCTCCAATCAGCTGGTACCTCCCCTGGTGACCAGGAATGTTGAAAATGATGGAGAGAGGCTTGGTGAGCTCTTCTGCCAGTTCCCTAAGTACGTACCCTTGGGTGAATGCCATCCATCCAGCCTGACAGACTTATGAGTGTCTAGGTGCAAAAGCAGATCGTTAGCTACTTCTTCCTGGATTATGGGGGGGTTGTACTGTTCTCCATCCAGTGCAAACTCTTTCCCCAAGCCTGTCTCTACCTGCTGCACTGTCATGAAGAAGAAGGTTTTTGTCTTAATCAGAGGAAATTTTCATTGTCCTATTTTATCAAGGTTTTCACTGAATGTGTATGAACATTTTTAAACAATGTAATTCTGTTAATAATCGTTACATCGTTGTCCATTGCTATTAAAGTCCATGAAAAGACTCACTATATGATGAATGACATCTGAGATATTGAGTAAAACTACCACATTCACTGTACTTACACCAGATGTACCCACATGAACTACTAAGACTGGATCGCAACTTATATTGAAACCTGCCTATTGGACAGTAAAAGAGTTAAAAGATAAACTGCAGATTATCTTCAAAAGACACACGAAAAAGACTGAGTTACACAGTTCTATAAGTGGATGAAAAGATCAAAGGGTGGTACTGCAGCATTTACTGCACGTATGTCATTGCCAAAATGAACGGATTATCCAAACAGAAGGGCTTGTTGTAGCTGAAAGGAATGATATGAATATGAATACACTTTAACACAAAACACTGTATTGAAGATGTTCCTTATTAATAATTCAACAAAAATCAGTAACAGTATCATGAAGGTAATTAGCTGCAGCGATTATCAAGCTGTTAGTGGAGACACCAAACAAGTTCTCATTGAACAAGTCTATCAGGAAATACAGAATTATTAACAGGGAGCATCCAGAAGTTACCTTTTAATTAAGCTCACAGAGAAGATAAATTATTGCTATTACCTGCACTTATTTTAGACAAAATATGCCAAGACACATAAAAGTTTGAAGTGAGATGGCAAAATTGTCAGCATCATCTTAGTGAACCTTTGGGATACCAAAGAGTAGCAGCAACATGAATCTGATTCCCACCAGGCCCTGTGTGTAACCTGTATTTTGGCATCTCCAGCAAATCTGGAGTAACAGTGTCAAGATTCACAAAAGAGGTTTTCAAAGGCATCATACGTCACTGGTTTCAGGACTTGTACACTTACCTTCCCCTTGTGCCTTGGAAAATCCTTCTGTTATCCTCCATCAGTCAAGTCCTATAATTAGGCATAAAAGTATTATTGTTATTGTTATCTGGTGACCTAAAAAGTACACTTATTAAGCATATTCCCCTCTTAAATATCCTAAATTTCTACTAAGCTGTGGAGTGCCACTTAGATACAAACTTTAAAAAGACTGGATAGATCCCCACCACTTCACAGCAGCAAAACAGTCATCGGTGTCAGAGTGGATGGTCCTGCACCTTCCTACACTATAAACATGTTTTGCGTAAGAAGGTGGAATAACTATTCCCAATTCTACTAGGAACTTATTTTCTTGTAGGACAAGGAATGGTGGAGGAATCTCTCCTTTCTCTGGAAAGCTGACACAAAATTCTTTCCCATCACTACAGACAGTACTGGGAAAAGGAGTTAATTTGTCCTTCGCGTGCAGTCTGGGTAGAAACTTGCTCTTTGGTACTGCTATAAACAACAATATATCCATTTTAAAAATAATAGGAGCTCTGCTATTCTAGGTTGAATTTACAAGCATGACATTTACCACTGCTGCAGAGAGCCCATGGCTCCGGGCTGACTCTGGGCTGGCTCTGTACTGCAGCGTGCCCTCTGAAACCACTGACTTTCAGATGCAGTGCTGATCACAGAAATAGCCAGGGGAGTGTTAATTATTTAGTAGTGGACTGGAACTCTCCATTCCTTCCAGATTTCAGTAACTGGAAGGTAAGGAGAGACCACACTCTCAAGACTGAATGTGGCCTGAACCCTTTTGCAAATGACAGTATTTAAACTCACAAGGTCAGACTGACATTTGCAGTACTTCTTCAGGTGAAAGACCTGGAAGTAATGAAGATGGGTTCGCTTCTCCAATGTGGAGTGAAGCAACTTAACATTTTATCCTTCAGGAAGATATCAACACTGTGCTGTGTTATTCTTATTTTATTAACAAGAATGACTTTAATATGGCCCCTAGCCCTGTAAGTGACTGGAAAACCTAAGGGTGAAGAACTTCCTTTAGTCACAGCTATCTAGTAATAAAACTGCCACTGACATTAGTAGAGGGAGGATTTTGTTCACCTTCTTTATAACAGCTTTTAATAATAAAATTGCAGACTTCAAAATTTGAATTGTTAAAAATACAATTATATATTACAGGCCTTCCACAAACCTTTGGGTAAACAGAAAAACAAACCCTTATCTCTAAAAATATCCAATAGTATCATCTCACAAGAAAAAAATGACCAAGAGAACTAGAATGCTGTTGTCTGCACACAATTATAACTTCACACAGGCTTTACAATTAAACAGTTATGAAATTCTGATCTACTATAATTTCTGAAAGATATTTTACCATGTTGCACAACATCATTTCCATAACTTCCTGTCGGAACTACTAAACATACCTTTCTTGTTTTTCTCTGAATAATTTTGAAATGAATATTCCACTTTCTCTCACATTTTCTCACTCTTAATCGCTATCCTCCTTTCTTTTTATGATTCTTTTGCATTATAACCAAAGTTAATGTCATTGCTTGCACAAAAGCACATCCAAAAAATAGAGGTGGTGTATAAAGGAAAATAGGTGGGTAAACACACAGTTTATTACTGAAATACTAGCTTGAGCTGAATAAATATGCTGAAATATAAACTTTGCTGGCTGATTAAAATTTGGCTATGAAAATATTGATTCTTACTTTGTTACACCAGTTTCATTATGCAAATGCCTTTCTTTGGTCTCAAATAATAAACATCTAACAAGCTGTTACTTTACTTGCTGTGTTTTACCTACCTATAGTAATAACATGAAAAAAGTACCAAGATAAAATATAACCCCTTGAACAAAAAAAATCCTCCAAACCAACTAATCAGCAAGAACAGAAAAAAAAAAAATCCTCCAAGTCCCTCCAAAAAACTCTTCTGTGCACTCAGCCAAATAAACTCTTTGGAATCCTATCACCTCCCTCTTAAATTAGTTTTCTGTGGTTCCTAGTATGTTAATAAAACATTAAATCTTTTTTTTTTTTTTCTTCCCCTCAAAGCTCTGTGACCTAAAGTAATTTATCAGCTTCCCCAGAGTAATGTTATTTTCCCATTAGTGCTATTTTACCTCAATGCCCCAGATTCAGAGGACTAGAGTTACCAAAAGAATGAGTTATTAGTACTTAAATATCTTACATAAAATGTAAGACACGAAGGATAGTTTATAAGACAATGAAAAGGATTTTAAAAATAGTGATATACTGCCTGTGATTTTAATCTTTTCTCCAAGATAACTAGTTCCAGTTACAATTTGTTCCACGATTCATTTGCAGACTTTAAGAATGCAATTTTAAAGGAAATGCCTGGTAAGCTCATGTTTCAACGCGAGTCATATTTCAACTTACTTATGTCAATCTTTAGGCATTCTGAGATCATGGCAAGCTGTTGTAACGCTGCTGTAGTTTACAGTATTTTGGGGAAATCTTATGTCAGGTACAGAATACGGGAAGCTGACAAAGAGAGCTTGAGTCCCAGAACTTTGGAGGGTGGTTTGCCAACGACATAAACGAGCGGTGCAGCAGCTTTCAGATGGGATTTAACACTACAATCACACAAATAATACGCATAATTAGTAAGGCTACTCAGGTTTTTGGTTGTTCTGTGTGCCTTTCGTGGCTCGCTGACGTACATTCTCAACCAGGAGACCACAGGCCGTTAACATTTTGTACGTAATTAAGGCACCTCTCTCATTTGCTACTTACTGGTGTGACAAGCGAGACACCAGCACCGGACCGAAGGCGAGAAAAGCGGCAACGCCGCCGCTGCCCCTACCCCAGAGCCACCGAGACCGTGGCTCCCGGAGCTGGCCACTTGGGAGAGTAATGACGAGCCCCAGAGGAGGTGACCTAGCCAGAACAAGCGACCAAGCTCTGTGAAAGCACAACAAAGTGCGAAAAGACGCCCGAAGCCGCCAGCTGCCCCGCACTCCCCCCGGCCCGACCCCGCCTCACCCCCGCCCCAGGCCCTGCCCGTCCCGCCCGCTACTCTGCCCGCCCACGGCCCCGAGGTGACGGGAAGGGACTTTGCACTCCGCGACTCTGCCCATGCGCTCAGAATCACCCTGCCCCTACGGCTGCCAGCGAGGGGCGAGAGGGAGGAGAGCGGGGAGACTCGGCAGGCCGCGGCGGGCGGGAGGGAGGGAGGGTGGGCCGGGGTATATCAGCTGACCGCGTCCCGTGACGGCTCCGGGCCCAACGGCGGCTGCGCCGAGAGGGCTGGTCTGGCTGCCGGAGGTAAGATGGCGGCCTCCAGCACCAGGCTCTGAGGCTCTCGGAGCGGTGCAGCGGCTGCCGCCCGGCCAGGTGAGGGGCGAGGGCTCCGCTGGGCCGCACTTCACCCGTATCGCCGGCAGCGGCAGGAAGCCCAACGTGGGTGGGGGCAGCTCCGGGCGGCGCAGGCTCCCCGACCAGGTAAATCCCGGAGGCGGCAGCGGCGGCCCTCGCCTCCTTCTACAGCTCCGGGCGGGGCCGGGCGGCCCGAGGCGCCGCTGGAGGCCGACTGCGCCCCGCTTTGGGGCGCGAGGGAGCGGGGCCGGGCCGGAGCGATGCTGTGCCACCTGGGCACAGATGCTTTGGTTGGAAGAGCCCTGGCTCTGTGACCCGGCCGCGGAGGGGGTGAGGGGCGGGCGCCCGGGGCGGCGAGGAACTGGCCCCTGCGGCCCGGGACCCAGGTGTGGGACCGGCTTTGTTACCAGCTTCTCTCTCTATGCCCTCAGCAGAGGAGAGGCTGGGCTCGTCTCCAGCCTCAGCCTCCCTGGTGCTTCCCTGCACCTGATGCAGCTGTTGTAGCCATGGGGCAGAGTCTGTTCTTGTTCCTAGATGAGTATTTGTGTGTCCATTAAGGAAAGATACGTTGTGTTTCTCCTCCTGGCCTCAGATCAAAATATTGTGAGATGCTTTGAGAAATAATTGGTGAGGAGTGGAGGAGACTTGCTCTTACAGACAGATCTTTCTTAAGAATTTTTTTGAGTACTAACGGTATGGCTGATGAGCATGACCAGGACTAAATACACTTTTGAGAAAATCTACCCTTAATGTGGTTATTTTTTTCCAAGTGTTTTTGAATTTCTCTGGATGCTTTTCACTTGGTTTTGATTTTTGTTTGTTTGGGTTTTTTGTTGTTGTGGTGTTGGTTTTTTTTTTTTTTCTGATAGTTGAAACAAGTCAGCATGCTAAGTGCTTTTCTGTCTGCAGCAGGCTGCCAGCAGTCTTAGGGAAAGATTTTTCTGGTCAGATGGTGTGGAGCTTGCACCTTGACAGCTGGGCCTCTGCTGAGGGCCAGGCTCAGGGCTGTAAAAATGTTGTCCGAATGCTTCAGTTTCAGGAGGGGAGTGTTTCTGCTTTCAGTTCAGTGCTCTTGAGCAGAGGGAACATTTAAGAATGTTTGCCCCCAAGCAGCAGACATCTAAGTTTGTTTGGAGTCTTTCTGCTAATGCTGCCACAACTCCGCTTGGTGGCTGCTTTTGAAGTTAATGCATTCTGAAAAGTGCTTTCCTTCTTTATCTCATGATCTTTCGCAATAAAAATCTATGGTAGTGAGTCTGAGAAGACAAAGTTGAGTAGATAGCTGCTGTGTTTCCCATTACTTAGCACTGAATAAGCAATAATATATTTCAGAAAATAATTCTTTGAAGTTGAAGCTCATTCTTCTGGAGAATTAGGCTGTCTACTTAGGCTACTTCCATGTAGCAAGATATGTAGAAAAAGAGGAAGGCTGTTCAAGGGACTGCTAGTGATGTAAATTTTATTTGTGAATTGAGTTAGTAAGGTGCTGCTCAGTCTGACATGGCTTAGTTCAAAATAGCAGGCCCGGTAACATAGATGTAAAAATGGTGCTTGGTTCTAGTCTGCTTCAGTTGATAGCTCTACATCTTGGTCTGACTCCTGCCTCCTTCGGGTGGCCAAGTGCTAGAACACTTAACCATAAATTACTAACTCCTTTCCATTATTACTGACAGCTTTTTCCACTTGCCACCAATTCCAAAGTGTTTGGAGACTCAGAGGTGAGTCCCTGTGTAGGATAGACTTTCCAGGAACTTTACCTCGTATGCTAGCCTTGCTGGAATTAATTTCTAAAAAGATTGATTTCATATGTATTGCTTGCTCTTTTGGGTGTCATGTGAGATTTTTCATAGTTTCCAAATATGTATTTGTCTTGAGGGACTGAATCAGTGTATTTCCAGACTTTTAAGATGTATACTCAGGATTGCTCTTCAGGGCTAGAACTTGGTTTCAGACCGAGCAGATAACTTTTAACGAGTGTTTGAAATTCAGTAAGTAAAGCTTATTGACTTAATAATAAAATAATAATTTAGCTGGCATTCAAATGGATCTTGAAGATGTTAACTTTCAACTGTTTACTCTCTCAATTTGCTTCTGAATAACTTCTCATGCCAAACCCAAATGTAACTAAGTTTTATTAGTGAGGTAGGATAATAAAGTAGAACATTATTCTGATGAAATATGACAAGATGGCTAAACTATGACCAAAAGGAGCACTTTTTCTTCCCCCATTAGTGAGTAGACTGTGTTATTCCCATACTCACCTGTCTGGCTGGTGAACAGATGGGCTCACTGGTACAGCAGAGTGCTAATGTAGGTGGAAAAGGGGGAGGGGGGGGGACTAAAGCGTGGAAGATTCTGGTTATCCTCCCCACTGGTCCTCAGTGGGGGAATGGGAGCAGTCAGCTGGAGGATGGACACTATTCATTATCACCATCATTCCTGGGCCTGTTTGCATCCTGGCCCACTGAAGGTGGTGATGCTGCTGTCACTGAGGCAGGGATCTGGTGGGTCTCATTGCTTTGTCCCCTTACAAAAAGAGCTGCAAGTTCCTGCACAACAGATTAATAAATCTTGGTTTCCACAGCAGATTAGGCTGTAGTACTTTAAGAGCAGAGTGTTCTTTAAGGAAGTGGAAACAGTTCAGTGGTTGATAAAAATAATTTGTCTAAAGCAAAACACTGCTGGATAGTGCACACAGTGGTGAAAGAGGCAGATGAAATGGAGAGCTAAAATATTTCAGTGTGGAAAAAAATAGTTTATTTAAATAATGCCTTTAAAGCTACAGATGAGTAGTTGACTGGAAATCAGGCGCCAGACATTTAAGCTAAATTGTAGGTATGTAGAACCTCAGATTGGCAGAACCTTGGAGGCTTTTTTCGGTGCTTTGCTCTCATTTCCAACTGGTCCCTGTTTTTATCCTTTTAGTCTTCTTTCTCTCGGAAAAGTGACACTTGAGCTTGATGTGAGTACTTGTGTAAGATAGACTTTCCAGGAACTTTACCTCGTGTTTTAGCCTTCCTAGAATAAATTTTTAAAGAAATCTTGGTTTATCAGCATTTGTCTTCAACTTCTCCCTCCAAGAAATCTCAGTTTCTTTATCAGCATTTGTCTTCCTCCTCCCACCAGGGGAACAGAATAATAATCCTGTGTGGGGCTCTGAAGTGGTACCTTAGCATAGGGTAAACCTTCACTGAAGATAGTGAAGCTTTGTAATAGAGGAAAAAAGTCAGTTTAAATTCTGCACTAAACTTTGAACCCCTATCCAGACTTCTACCTTTATGTGTATAATTGCAGTTAGGCGCATTGCTTTGGTGTCTGCAAGGTCACAGCTTTGTTTCTGGCTCTACAAGTGTTAGTTTGAGACTGACTTGTCTCTTGTTTCCTGAAATAGATTCTGTTTTCCCAGCTGGTAATTTTGTCTGAAGAATGTGAAATCCTGGAAAAGTGGAAAGTGTATGTAAATTGAACACAGCTTGTGTAATACTTGTTCTTGTAGCTTAAACTCTGAAAGGGGGGGGGGGGGGGGGGGGTTTGGAAGAAGCTCAGGCCTTTTGACTTTAGGCACTGCTGTTTCTGGTACTTGATTGAAGCTCACAAAAAGTGTGGCTTCAACTCTTCCCCCAAAATCTGTTTTATAGCAAATTTACAGTACTACAAGAATCAAATAGGAAAGTATTGCTGAACTCTCTTGTGAAAAAAGCTAATTAAAATACCCAGGTATTGGGGGAGAGCTGTAGTTAGTCTCCCAAAAGAAGTTGCAAGTCATGAACAATGTTTTGCCTGCAGGAGCCTCAGATTATTTGTCCGCTTTGCATTCAGCATGCTCACTCCCTCTCAACCAGATGAAACATGTTTATGAGCTGCTGCTTTCAGAGTTCTCCTTGCCTCTGCTCCAGCAGAAATAGAACAACTGAACTAGGTGTTTCTCTGGTATCAAACCTTTGAGAGCTGTGAGTATGCCGTATCCAATGGCTGTGCCATAGCATGCTCAAAATAACCACTGAATTGGTTATTCTTCTATTACCAGGTACCCCAGGGCACTAAGATGATCATTAAAATAGGAACCCTACTGTCCTGGATACTTTTGACTGAAATAAAGAATTTTATTCCAGTTCTGTGTTGTCAGTCAACTTTTTAAAGGTGTCTTGAGTACAGGAAGAAGAGGTAGAGGTGACAATATGAAGAATGTATCTTGGGTAAATGAATCATATGACTAAGCAGGCTGCTATAGCTTCCACTGGCAGTGTGGCAAAACTTGGTTGATGATAAAACATCATCTACTCTACAAAGTCAGAGTTTATGCTCGGGTACTAAAATAACAGCGTGTCACACTGTAGATTGCATAGTAAGAGTGAGGCCACGCAGGCTCTCCAAGAATGAGCCAAGGAAGGTAACTTGTTTTGTTTCTTCTAAAATGTCTTTGTCTTGAATAATTTTTTTTTCATCTTGCTCTTACTGTGGAATCACTGAAATATGATTGCTGGACTTCACCATAGCAGCTGAGAACACTGGGCTATTGTTAGCCTTGTTTCCTGTTAAACTGCAGGAAAATGTGTACAAGAATTAATTGTTACTAGATTTTGGCATATATTGCTAGTCTTCTCTGTGGGGGAGATCACTACAATCCCTGTCCAGAAGCACAGTGAGTAAAGCATCAAAGCTGAATGGTTTCAATAGTTTAAATAGAAAAGCAGTGTTGTGAACTTGTCGCTTCCACTGCGTGTACAATAATTCACATATCTGTGTCCTGAATCGAGGGAGAGGCTGGAGCTAAAATGAATGGAAGCTGCTGGTAGTTCCTAAATGAGTGTTTCTTGGGTCTGTGTTGATGTGCAAGAGTGAGAACATCTTGCCTTGAATACTCTAGAGCAGCAGGTGGTGATCAGGTCTGGGAGACTTCATAGAGCTGATTAGAGGAGTCTGGAAGTACTGATAAATAGGTCTTATCCCATACTTAGTGGAACTGGTCTTGTTATAAGCCTTTTATTTTTATTAGTAAATTGGTCAACATCAGGAAGATGGCTTAAAGGGAGGTATGAAGATGGAGTATCTTGCATTTTACTCTGGAAGATAACTTAAAACACAGAATTATCGGATCTAAAGGGTGCTACTGTGCAGTAAGATGTGTGTAGCATACAAACAAACATACAAACAGCATACTGTTCAGGTGCTTATCCAAGGCAATAATAATACAACATAGTTCTTAAACTGGGCAAAATGAAGAACTCTGGAATAATGCTGTTGAGTATCTTACCCCTGAGGAAACTTTGCTGGATTTAGAGAATTTAACTTGCCACGAGTCAGTGGGTTATTAACTCTGAAGACTTGACTTGGATTGAGTCACAGAAATAGGTAAATACTATTTTTGTCTTTTTTTTTTTTCCAGAGGCAGTACCACACGTTTTCTGTAGTAGGTGATGACTGTTCTGGCTCCTCACCTGAAGGAAGGAATTCTCAAGTTCATTTCAGTCAGGCTATCTATAAGTCATGTTCATCACTACATAACTGTTACAGTCTTTGCTCAGAAAGAAAATAGCCTGAAGTTGTAGAGGGAAGAAAGTTGTGGTGATCTAATGTTACAGGTCATCCATCTCCAAGTGAGAGTTCTTTTGACAAATTGAGTTAGTTGAATGTAAAAAGATAACTGGGATTGTAGTCTGACTTTTAGTGGAGTCCTGCCTGGGACTGGATTACTTTAGTGTTGCTTTAGGCAAGCTATAAATATGAATTCCTGCAGACTGGCTTCTGAAAGACACGTTTTGGGAATGCCACCATGTTAATGGTATGAATTGGAGAGTAGTACCAGTCTGTAAGTGAGGACAGGGAAGCCTTTTTTGACACATTTGAAAACTGTAGCAGTAAACTGAGAATCACAGCTTCACTCCTCTTGTCTTCTTCAGGGTATGTCTACTTGTACTTCACTTTGCTGTTATTACATGCACAAGGGAGGTTAATTCCAAAGAACCAAACATGCACCATGGAAGACAGTGTTTAGTGTTCAGAAGTATTCCTTAGAACCTATCAGCTCCTAAAGCACTGATCCAGTCAAGCTGTTGTGGCCAAGCTTCCCTGAATTCCTGCACTTGTTTCAGGAATAGGTATTCATGTGTGAAATAAGCATGTCATGATGTGAGCAGCAGGATGGCTTAAACTTTTACAGCACAGAAAGGGTACTTGGTCAGCTCTTTAATCGCAGCACTTGGCTAATAAGTAAGTTTCTCAACTTCAGATTCCATTTCAGACTGAAAATAAGCTGCTCTTATCTATCCAGATAATTCCTTGCCATTTTTGTTTTGTTTTTGGTTTTTTTTTTTTGTAAATGGCAATAAGAATCTGTCTTAGCTGGAGCTATGAAGGCAGGGTACTTAGAAAACTTTATTATGGAATTTTTGGGAGTTAAGCATTCTGGTGATGACAAATTCTGTTCAAGTTCTGGTGACTTGAATTTGGATGTGCAAAGGTGCAAAAAAAGTAATTACTTGCAATAAAACATCAAATAGGGCTTAATTACTGTACCCTGGTACTGCTAAAGAGTAACCGGTGTAACAAAATCAATAAGGAAACTAATAATTCATGTTCCACTTAATGTGCAACTTAGTCTATGTATGATTTGGTAAACATAAATATTCCTAATATATTTGTCTGGAATTGACAGAGCAGTAATGTGACTGTTTAAAAAGTGTTTTTTGTCTTGAAGCATATTGATGATTAGTGAATTACAGTTTTAAATGAAAATGAGTACTAACAGGATGTGTCTCTTGTTTTCAGGTCTTGGCACAGAATGAATATAATTAGAGAGAACAGAGATCTTGCTTGTTTCTACACAACAAAACATTCATGGAGGGGAAAGTAAGTAATTTAAAGTTTGTTTGGGGCTTTTTTGTTTTGTGTGATACTTCTTTTTCATTATTGGATTTAACTACATAGATCCTCTGAAAACTGCTCTAAAGTCTCCTGTTGCTCAGTGTCTGAGCTGAAAGTATCTTCACTAGAATCCATTGGGATTTTAAGTGTTGTGTGTTAGCGCTCCTTTGCACATGCTCCCACACTTCATTGTGGCTCTGAAACAGACCACCTGACTTATGCAGCTTCTGAATCTCTTGAACTTACTACAGAAAGCATTATTTTTTTGAGGTGGAAATGCCTTTTCTCAGAACAGGTTCTTGGTGTAGTGTCTTATGTACTTTACTAGATGAGGGTCACTAGTCCACACAGACTTAAGTTTTGTAAAAGATTATCTGTTATACTACTGAGATGATTTGAATGCTTCTGTTGCTAGAAGTACACTCCATCCTTAATGAGGGTCTTGAACCTAGAAATTAATTTTCAGTGATATTTCTGTCTGCAAAGGCTAGGGAACTTCCAGTCACGCTCTCCACTAAACTATTGTAACTGGAATCTGTTACACTGTGTTTGAAGTCAGCTGTTGTACGTACTTGAAGCTTCACAGGACTGACTTTGGTATACTTGCCTGTTGCTGCTCACATGCATAGTGGTGCTATGGAACTGGGATTTTTTCCCTGTTTTCTAAACATCAACAAAATAGAGGTATGTTGCCTGCACCTCAGGAGCACAGGCACTGCTTTAGTCTGATGTTTTGATGGAGAGGTGATCTCCAAATCTGTTGTTTGATCAGTAAGTTAAAACTGGTTTGGTTTTTATTGGCTCTCTGCTGATAGTTACTTTATGAATCCTTCCTATCAAAGGTTGGGAACGCTGGGAGGGAAAGGAGGAAGCCATTGCAAGGAGTGGCTGCCATAGGCGTTTCCCAATTGTGCTTTGATGAACTGTGGGATTGCTTCATTGTCTAATCAAAGAGCTCCCTGCCTTTTTGTCAGCAAAAATTAAGTCCTGGGTAGTTCAGAGTCCAGGGTGGACTGAGCACAAAGTCTTTCTTCTGCCAGAAGGATTTTTGATTGACTTAAATTAAGTAGTTTAATGTTTAGTTTTAGCTTGTTAGAGTTCTACCTGATACTTGTGTCAATTAAGTCTTATCTGAGTTAGGATTCAGGCATTTGGATTTGTGTGGATTTTTCTAGA
Organism: Megaceryle torquata; assembly: GCA_024611175.1. Classification (NCBI taxonomy): domain Eukaryota; kingdom Metazoa; phylum Chordata; class Aves; order Coraciiformes; family Cerylidae; genus Megaceryle; species Megaceryle torquata. The sequence goes on from JANIJG010025500.1 coordinate 13,606, forward strand.
AGTACTGAACTGGAAAGTAAAATCACTGAACAGAATTAGTTCTGTTCTCACTCGAACAGGACATTGGGCATGGGTGAATAAACTGTTTCCTTTAGTAATAAGATACTATGTTGGAGTAGAACATTAAAACAGTTTGTTCCTCTTTATCTTTTTGTTGAGCGGCAGAAAGATTTCTAGTCTCTTCCTCTGAAGTTTCTGTGGTGTATATATATGTAAATTTGGTGTGCATACAACTTGAGCCACTTGGTGAAAATTAAATACACAGAAATCAGCTTGCTTCTCTTGCCCAGTGCCTTCCATTAAAGAGCCCTTTCTTGAAGTCAGAGTAGTGAGATCTTGAACTCTGATGGTATCATTCTGATAAACTCTGAAGTCTTACAGAAGTTCAAGTCAAGTCTAAAGTCTCAAACAGAGGCTTAGTTTAAAAGCTTAGTGACAGTTTTCACATGATCAAGTGGAAAGGAGTATTAGTGAGTAGCTGCCTCTTGTGTTCAGAAGCTTATATGCCTCTTAGCCTCTGTTTGAGTACAAGTCCACTTAGTTCATAGTTATACATTCTCAGTATAATCTGTGTACTAAAGTAAATTCAAATGTTCTGTTTCATTATGATGCTTTTTCTTGACCTGCATCTTAAATAAGGAAAATTCAACTACCTAGAAAAACAAATAGGTTTTTCAAACAGATTAAACATCTTTTAGGTGGTAGGTCACTTCAATACTATAGATTTCTCTAAGTTTTGAAGAAAATAAGCACTTGCTTTAACTTCTAGACTCCTCTGGGACAGTAATGGTTTGAGAATGCACCAGTTGGTTTGAATAATAATAGAAAATGGTAGGAAATGAAGCTTGTGGGATTGACAGACTGTCAGCCAGGTACTCTTGACCTTGCTGTTACTAAGAGAAGATAAGCCTGATAACATGAGTCTGAATGTACCTGAAGCCCATGCAGAGTTTGACATTATACAGAAATGCTGGCTTGTACTGCAGACCTGGCAAGTGAGAGAGAATGGATTTGTGTTGGGTCTGACTGAGCTGAAGCTAATTTTCCCCATAGCAGCCTTCACAGTGCTGTGCTTTGCATGGAGAGCTAGAAAGGTAGCACACCCTGTTGTGGCTACTGCTGAGCAGGGCTTGCACAGCACCAAGGCTGGTTTTTCAACATTCCCCCCTCAGTGGGATGGGGTGGGCAGGATCTTGGTAGGGGACAGAAGTGGCACAGCTGACCCAAACGGACTAAAGGGATATTCCATACCATACAATGTCAGTTTAACAATAAAATTGGGGGGGGGGAAGGGGGGCATCCACTTGTCCTCTAGAGCAACTGCTATGTATTTGGACCCCTGCTTCCCAGAAAAGGGGCCAGACATTGCCTACTGATGGGAAGTAGAGAATAAATATTTGTTTTCTTTTGCTTCTGTGCATGGCTTTGCTTTTCATTAAACTGCTTTTGCCTTAACCCACAAGTTTCATCTTATTTGCCCCCCCCCCCCCCCCGCCCCAGCTGAGAGGAGGAGGGTGGGAGTCAGAGTGGCTTGGTAGGCACCTGGTGTCCAGCCAAGGTCAAACCACCACAGGACTGCAACACAAGCATTTGGAGAAAGAGGGGAGAAATGACCTGCAGCTTGATGCCATGTCTGGGATGGCGCAAGTCCAGATCAGTTAGCCAGCCATCTGGTTGATCCTATCCCACTCTTCCCCAGTAAACCCACAGTTCACCCAGAACTGAAACTGAAATTGCTTTGCTGAATAAGTTATGATGTGGACAACTAACCAATGTATTTTTATTTGGTTCAGGAAAGGGATCTGTGTTCAGATCCTATTTCTTTGGTCAGAGAATACCTGCTAGAGCTGGCTCTGGTTCAGGTTTGGCTTGACTTTCTGAGCAGGGCTGCTTCCAGATAGAGGTAGCCTAGAACAAGGAGTTGGTACAAGCAGTAAGGGATTAGTAGTAATATGCTGTTTCAAACTCGGCTTATTTAAGTTGCGACACTTTTTGATTCAGAAATACGTAAGTAGTCTGTTTATAAAGAGCTGATTCAGGATGTGCTCTGAAGATTGTCTAGGAAATGAAACCATGGTAAGGGCTTCTGTTTCGCACTTGATGCATCTCAATTTCACTGCTGCTTTTGATATGCCTGAAAGGCAAGTAACTTTCTTGCTGTAGCTGTTCTTTAAGCACTTTGGCAGTTAACTTATCTGTGGTATTGATGAGCTTTGGTAGCTTGAGTCTGAGTTTAGTAGTCTTAGTTTTCCTTAAGCTAAAAAAAAAAGTCTTGGTGATAGTAACACTGACTTGTTAGTGTTGAGATGAGGTAAGTTGGACTACTTCCTGTTACAGCTGCTGTCTGAGACAGCTTCAGGCAGATGCACTGAAGTATTGCAGATACTATACAGTATTTGCTGTCTGTGTAGTCTCTTTAGAATTCATTCTGGTCTGGTAGTATCTTCCAGTGCAAATTCCAACAGTCTTTGGTCCTGACTTAGCCAATAACTTAGGAAGAGGTATGCATAAGGAAATAGATTTTAGTGGTATTCTGTGTGCCATTTATGGAGATATATGTAACACAGGCACTTAACATATAAGGGTGAACTCAAACTACCAACAAAGAAAATTCCATTTCCTAACAGCAACTTGTATATAGCTTCTTAACCTAAGTTTTGCAGTTTACCCAGGCTTTTCTGTGACTTATGGAGAAGCTAATGCTCTTCTGTGTTCTAGGTATAAGCGAGTCTTTTCTGTTGGAACCCATGCCATCACCACATACAATCCCAACACGCTAGAAGTTACAAATCAGGTAATTAGCATTTCTGAACGTGATTTCTGACTTATGCTGACCATCCAGAGTCAATAGTGGCATTCAGTCTGCAGAAACTGTCTAGTGTGACAAGATCTCCTCCAAACCAGGATGTATGGCAGCTGCTACAAGAGCATACACAGGAGAAAACTGTTGTTATTTTCACTAAGTCCATAAATATCCAGTGGCTTTTGTACTTTTAGGCAATTAGTTTTTATTGTAGTAATAGTTTTTTGTATTAATATTAATAAAGTAGTAGCTTGCTTCTGAGTGTGCTGTTGTGGATGAACTGGGGTAGGTGTGATCACTGTAAGGTGATGTCCCTGAAGGCAGCTGAGACACTTATTTGCAGAGTATCAAATAGGAAGCTGAAGTTCAAGCTGTCAGGCAGCACAGTGGCTACTGTCTTAATAGCTACTCAGCTATTACTGGTACTGAGGCATTTTGGGTGGAGGAGATGTAGGTTTAAAATGACTAACAGTATGATCTAATTACTTTCAATTGTCTAGTGGCCTTATGGAGATATCTGTAGTATTTCTCCTGTTGGAAGAGGACAAGGAACAGAATTTAGTCTCACTTTTCGCAAAGGGAGTGGAAAAAAGTCCGAAACTCTTAAGTTTTCCACAGAGCACAGAACAGAACTCCTTACAGAGGCACTGGTAAGATGCTACTTTTTTTTTTTCCAAGAAAGCAGTAGGTACTTGCTTATCATAAGCATTTGTGGTAGCTTTAGGAAAGCAAGTTGTCTTTTGAGCTGTTATGTTAATGAGCTTGATCTAGTGTCATTTGCAGCAGCTAGTGCATGATCCTTCCAACCCAAGCCATTCTATGACTCTTAAATAGTGAGTAAAGCTACAAGTACAGAATATATTCAACTGCAGCAAAATGGTGAGCCTTCAAGGAGGCTTAGCTCTAATACCTTGATACAGAGTCAACTTTAAAGTAGACTTTCTGGGTAGATTCACTATATTTGCATTCATTCATGGTTAACTTCTTTAAAAACAGAGATTCAGAACAGACTTCGCAGAAGGAAAAATCACAGGACGGGTAAGTGCCTGGCTTGTCTGGATCATGTGCAGTATAATGAAATGATCTAAAGACTTAACATACAAGAACAAAGTAGAAGTTTATGCTTATGCTGAATGCTCTACCTAAAATAGCTTTTGGAAATGTGGATCTGAAGTCTTGCATTAAGAAGAGAAAATTAAGACTCTGTTCAAAAGCAATGGGAACATTTTCAACAGATTGAGTTCTCTTCACTCAGCCTGAGCCCTGTAGGGGTACATGTAAATACTCCGAATGTTGCTGCTGAAATGAAGGGCTTTGCTGGTTGGAGAGAAGGAAGAAAAACATAAGCTTTGATTCATTATTCAATATTTATTACTTCCAACACTTTCTAACCCTGAATAGTTTTCTGCATAATATCCTGAACACTTGGTGTGGGGATATTTTTCCCAGGAGGATTTTTGTAGGTCAGATTACAGACAAGATTGCCATTTGCTGAATCTTGGTAATACAGTAATTAGCAAGGCAGTATACAGAGCTGGGCTTTATATTTAGTGCTATGTCTTCTGATCACAGAAGATGGCACTTAAGGTAACTTAAAGTGTGGCACAGACTAAATCTTCAGTGATGAGAACAGTAACACTTCTGGAATATTAGGGTCCCATTTGCTTACTCTAGTTTAGAACAGACCTCTAACTTTTGATGTTTTCAGTAAATCTGTTTGTAATGGAATATGACTGTGGAGATGAAAAAATTGCCTTCTAGTGATGTTTGCCTTATTTTAGTTTGCATCGGAAGCTGTTGTTCAGATAATCAATAGCGATTTCCTTGTCTAAGTGCAGTGCACATTGTATGTAGACCACCTGCTGCAGAGAAGCCTAGTGCCTGTTGGAGTGGCTGTTTTGGGATTGGTGGTCTCTTCAAAATGCATTGTGACTTCCCTGTCAGTTGATTCAGTGTTCTTTTAACATCAGTAAGAGCATTAAGGAAAATGATACAATTTTGAACTTTGTTCCTTACTAGACTGGAAAATAATTGTTGCTGTGTAGTAAAGGGCTGTGCATGTAGATGTCTAAAAGTATCTCTCTGCAGAGGTATAACTGCTATAAACATCACTGGAGTGATACAAGGAAACCTGTGATTTTGGAAGTGACTCCTGGAGGTATTGACCAAATTGATCCTTCAACAAATAAAGTCCTGTGCTCCTATGACTACAGAAACATCGAAGGCTTTGTTGATATTACTGGCTATCAGGGAGGCTTCTGTATCCTCTATGGAGGGTTTAGTAGATTGGTGAGTACTAAACCAAAACATCTTGCTAAGGTGTTTGGGATGTTTAACTGCCTATTGGATGATGAAGCTTTAACATAATTTGACCATACAAGTATGTGCATCTTTGGGATGTGGCTATGGAGCTTCAAGGCTTGCAGGCAGCTTTTAAGACCTCTCTGCCACAGAGAAGTAGATAAAACATTTTAGAGAAATGTGTGGGGTTTTTTATGCTTATTGCATGTTTAAAAACTACAGAGCATAAAATACCTTGTTATTTATATTTGGGGTAGTGAATATGAATGTGATGTAGACATGGCACTTTTCTAACACTCCAACAGTTACAGAAGTGACAGGCAGTGTTAGTAATTACTGACCAACTGATGGGGCATTCAATTCAGAAATACATTGGTCAGTGGTGCTGCTTCCTTTGGAGGTCTGTCATCTAATACCCAGCAGCTTTTCTTGGGAAATACTGCAGTGGAATGTTGGTTTCAAAATCTGAAAGGGATTTCTGTGAACTGTTCTGGGAGTAGCCATAATGGAACTTTACATTAGTATCCATGAATTAATTCTTAAACATTGCTAGTAGTGACTGAGAGAGCTATAGCTACTCTAGATGTTTTTATTTTTTTTCCTTTTGAAAGGCAAATGTAAACTTAATGGTGGGTCTTGTGTCTAAATACCTTTTCTCTTTATACCATGCACTTAGCCAAGGCAAGCCCAGCTGCTGGGAAGATTCCCTACTGTTAGGTATATGGTAGAGGATTATTTATCGAACTGTGATTATTTGAGCTAGGTCATATTTTTCTTTGTTTTTTCTTGTCAAACTTTGCAGCACCTGTTTGCTTCTGAGCAGAGGGAGGAAATTATCAAAAGTGCAATAGAGCACGCTGGCAACTTCATAGGTATTTCTCTGCGGATAAGGAAAGAATCCCTAGAATTTGAGCAATACTTGAATCTTCGCTTTGGAAAATACAGCAATGATGAATCTGTAACATCTTTAGCAGAGTTTGTTGTTCAAAAAATAACACCCAGACACTTGGTAAGAGTATCAAACTGAACTGACTTGGTGGTTCTTAAGTACTAAGAAATATTCCCTAAGGTGCCTCTTTTTCTTTTTGGAAGGAACCTGTGAAAAGAGTACTGGCTCTTACAGAAGCTTGCTTAGTTGAGCGGGATCCAGCTACCTATAACATTGCAACTTTGAAGCCTTTAGGTGAGGTAAGAGGCAACCTTTCTCAGTACCACTTCTTTAGACAGAAGCTCTAAGAGATAGTAAAAGTAGGAATTTGGTAGTATACATAAAATGGCTGTAATCTGTAGAGTAGATAACTAACACTGCTTCATGAATGTGATCCTTCTCTTATTTTTAGGTGTTTGCAATAGTATGTGACACTGAAAACCCCCAGCTTTTTACCATTGAATTTATCAAAGGACAAATTCGGAAATACTCTTCAACAGAAAGGTAACTGGAGCTCCTGTGGGTTATAGATTCAAATGGGAGTTGCCATTGTAGTGCTTCAAATTCTGCAGCTTCCATAAACCCTGACCCTTGGAAGTGTTAACTCAAAGCCTTGCTTTTCTAGTGATCTGCCACTTACAAATCAAGGTTTGCTACAGGAGCTACATCTCTCCCCTTTACCTTCACCCCAATTTTTTAAACAAATCTGTCCAGAAGTTTTCTGATAAACACATCAGGGTATTGGACATGCATGCTGTTCTATGTGTTGGACTTGGTTAAGCAGTGTACCTGAGACAAGGGAAGAAAGCACAACATAACTGATAGGGAAATGGGCAGTCTGTAAACCCTTTGAGCTGTCTGCTTGAGATGGTATTAGTTGATTCTATTTAAAACCACCACCAGAGCAGTCCCTGAGACTGCTTGCAGCTGTAATGCAGCCTGATCCTGCTGAGGCCTTGCTGACAGCCCAGGGAGGAATTGGCTCACAACATGTCTAACTCATTAATGGATTATCCATTGTTGAGCCCTTCAGTGAAAGGCTGCAGTTGGCCCTGCTAGGGGTAGGACATATTGCACAAATACAGGAATGCCTACAAGTTAGAGACTTCCTCCAGAGGTGGAGCTGTTAGCACTGGTCTCAGTAAGAGTTTCCAAGTATTGCTACCTTTCATCCTGTGCTTTTTTTTTTGTATATTTGTCTTAGAACTTGGTTCTTTGGCATCACTTTTCTGATCTAAATTGTATTTGTATGTTTTTCTCCCAACCCAGAGATTCTCTTCTGGCCAGCTTGTTGGATGGAGTGAGAGCTTCTGGTAATAGAGATGTCTGTGTGAAAATGACCTCCACACACAAAGGCCAGCGGTGGGGATTACTCAGTATGCCTGTAGATGAAGAAGTAGAGAGCCTTCATCTGAGGTTTTTGGCTGCTCCTCCAAGTAAGCTAATGCTTATTGCATGGTTTTACAGTGCTTCTTAAAGCATCCACGTATTTAGTCAAGTGCTGTGCACTTAATTTTTGTTATGTCTTCCAGATGGCAACTTTGCAGATGCTGTGTTCAGGTTCAATGCTAACATTTCCTACAGTGGGGTACTACATGCAGTTACACAAGATGTAAGAATAAATCCTGTGCCCATACTCTTAAGATTACGTTGATGCATAAATACTAATAATTGGTATTTCTTAACCAGGGTCTCTTCTCAGAAAACAAGGAGAAACTCATTAATAATGCCATAACAGCATTGCTTTCACAAGAGGGAGATATTGCAGCATCTAACGCAGAGCTTGAAAGCCAATTCCAAGCAGTAAGACGCCTAGTGGCTTCAAAAGCAGGCTTCCTTGCCTTCACACAGCTTCCAAAGTAAGTGAGAAGTCTCTTCAGACTTGGAAGTAGCAGGTGCAAAAAAGCTCTTGAGCTTTTGATGATGACTTGTCTTTAAAGCTGAGAATGGGAGTTAAGCCTTACTTCTGAAAGAGTGGAAGGCTCTACACAATTGCTTCTGGTCGTATGAGGCTGGCATGAGGCTTTTGTGTCAACTGTGACATATCACTATCTTGCAACTACAGAAATGTCTTTGTTCTGGAAAGTATGTTCTTAGTGTTAACAGTGAAGTCAATATTAATGTTTTCCTACCAAGGCATCTTGAATGTACGTAAATGTCAAGGTAGTGTCTTCCCAAATGAAGTGGGAGGAGGCTGCTTCTGGTCCCTGACTAGACTCTTGTCTTAAAACTAAGATTTCAGATTCCTTTCTAATCTCAGTGGTTTTGCTTTCCTTTCAAAAGATTTCGAGAACGGTTAGGAGTGAAGGTTGTGAAAGCCCTGAAAAGGAACAATGATGGAGTAACCCATGCCTCTATTGACATGCTGTGTGCTCTCATGTGTGTAAGTATTCAACTGGAGGCTCTTTCACCTTGGAATATGTGAACTTCAGTTGACTGAAAGATACAGCAATGGGGGCTACCCCTCAACTTGCAGTGTGCTCAAACATGAAATATTACTGTGCAGTGATTTCCTGCTGAATGTGAAGTATGATGTCCTTTTTATGGGTTCAGACTATAGCTTTTGGTTAAGAACTGTGGGCTGAAATGTGACTGCTTAGTGAATACTTTTGGTTTTTTATAGCCCATGCATGATGACTATGACTTGAGGCAGGAGCAGCTGAACAAAGCTTCCCTTCTTTCTTCGAAGAAGTTTCTAGAAAATCTGCTAGAGAAATTCAATTCCCATGTGGTAAGTCAGATTCTGAAAATGGATAACTTCTTTAAGTTCTTTTCCTAACTGCTATTGAAACAATTATGTTGCACTTGGGTGTCTTTGATTTGTGTTTGTACTGCAGTCAGAGTGCAGAAACACAGCTGTGCCTGGCACTGAAGCCTGTTCTGAACGGGTCTGGATCTTGACAGGTTAAAAAGGAGCTGCCTGTACTGCAGGACTTGTCCTCCAACAATTGTCTGCATGTCTAATACAAAAACTGGGTGTTTTCTCTAACTAGAAGTATAGCATAATCTGTTGCTTATAGGATTAAAGCCAGAAAGAGTAATTTGCAGCACACCAGTATGAGGTTGTGAATCTTCAGTATGCTGTAGGAGCCAACACTTACCTGAGTATTGCCATAGTCAGAGTGATGGTGTACATTAAACTTGTAACTTCAGTTTGCACACTACTTCAGGGTATGACAGGCAAGAGCTCCTACAGCATCATGAGTACTGAGCAAAACTCCCATACCTTCTCTTAGGCCAGGGAGAAGTGCTGTATCTGTTTGGGGGTTGGAACTAGATGATCTTAAAGGTCACTTCCAACCCAAACAATTCTGTGATCTGTATTACATACCTGTCATCTTCATTTCAGGATCATGGGACAGGTGCCCTAGTAATTAGTTCACTTCTGGACTTTCTGACATTTGCCCTGTGTGCTCCATATAGTGAGACTACTGAGGGGCAGCAGTTTGACATGTTGTTGGAAATGGTGGCATCTAATGGAAGAACCCTATTTAAGCTCTTTCAGGTAAGACTTCTTTTTACTATTATTAGAGGCCTTAGGTAGACAGTGAATGAACTTTTTTCTTACCCTTCTGAAAGAAATTTTTCTGTTCAGGTGGTTAATGTGCCTAAACTTTTCCTACTTAAGTTTTTTTTTTTAGTGACCTATTGCTTTGCCTTCAGGTATCAGACTGAGATGGTTATCCTGTAGAGAAGGACATGCTAAATTGTTGTAGAGTAGACCGTTTAAGAGTTGTTTCTAGAAACTTTAAAATCCCACTTAATATTTAAGCTAGAAACAGCAGATGCCTGGATTTTCCTCTCCTTGGAGAGTCTGCCACTTCTTTGCTTCTGTCCTGGTTAAGGAGAGTGAAGAGTGACAGACTCTTCAATAGTAAACCTGTAAGAATTCTAGAATTTTTAGTTAAAATGTTGATGCTTGCTTTTCTGTAAGAACAGTATGCTCCTCTGCTGCTTAGTCAGCTTGTCAGATGGCTTCCCCAGCATTAATCCAGCTTCTCTGGTACCTTCTGCTGTTCAGGACCAAGGCCACCTGATAGTTGCATGATGGATTCTTGTTTAAAGGTATAGGAGAACAACTCTTCCTGGGGCTAGATTTCATAAAACTGGAATACTTTTGTCCAGAACTGGAGGTAGCACAGCCATATAGATGAGTTAAGGATGCTGAATCACAGATGATCTAATCCTCAAATTTTGCACTTGGATAATGACTTTGTCACCATTCTATTTTAGCACCCTTCCATGGCAATTGTGAAAGGAGCGGGTTTGGTAATGAAGGCAATAATAGAGGTGAGAGATATCAATGTTCCCTGGGATAGCACACTAAAAACATACTGTCTATTTTGGAAGTAGAAGTTTATCATCTTGGCTTCTCCTGGGGGTGGGGGAGTGGGAGGGGGAGGACCAGAACACCTGCTTAATTGTGAGTGGTTTAATATAGCAACTTGCTTTACCTTACACTTGGGGGTTTGGCAGGCATGTGAGTTGGGATGTTAGGCAGCTCCTTGCATGTTTTCATACTGCAGTCAAGATCTGGCTGTTAATGTTGTATGTAGCTCAGTCACATACCCCAGAGCCACCAGTCGTCTTCTGCATGTTGAAGAGGGTCTGTCAAGGAGGAGAGGCCATTTTTCCTGGGATGTGTTGCCAGATGGAATGGGACTGAAATTAGCAGGCAGTAGTGTCCCAGAGCAGACTAGTGATGTCAGTCTCTGTTCTTTCTGATTCAACAAAGAATGATCTGGCTTTGATAGCTTCCATACCACATGATGTATGGGCCAAGTCCATACTTCTCAAGGGCTGTTCATAATTGTTGCAGGATGACCTTGCTGACTGACTCTCAACACTTCCTGTGTTGAAATTCAGGGCTTAAATTAGTGCCTCACTGTATCACAATGTCTCATGCATCTGAAATGCATCTAGTACTTTCTTGGAATGGAAGTGAATGAACACTTGAAATAGAGGTTTTATAAATCTGCAGGTTTCCACTGATATACCTGATAACATTAGCTAAAAGGTGCTATGCTCTTTATTCTAAACCCCATCACTTGAACTACGATGGGAGGTGGGCAAGTGAAAATGCAGCAAAAGGGGTTTTTTTTCTTAATTATTCATTGCAGTTAATGTATCTCAACTGAGACAGTGTTACCTGTGTGGCTATTTACACCAAGCAACCCCAGTTATTCTTAAATGGGTACTGTTGACTAAAGTCAGTCAACAAGCAATTTGTGGCTGTCATTCTTTGTTTAACTCTAATTTGCAATTGCAGTGTGGAAATGGTACTTGTAAATGTACTACCAACCTCCTTATCTGTGATGGGAGATGTGCATCTTAGTCTATCCAGTTACTGTTCTTGTGGATACAAGTATCAATATAAGGTCCATAGCTGTACTACCACTTGGATCAGTTGCTGTTGAGAACTTGCATTTAAAGCCCATCATCCTATAGCTTATGGATTTTTGGATATTAGCTGACAGAATTGATGGTCAAGAAAGCCTTTGAACTGTAGACTAAGATAAAAGCAGCTTAACTAAGATTCTTTCTGTAGTAATCATCTTGCCCTGTTTCCAAAGGAAGGAGACAAAGAGATTGCTACCAAAATGCAAGATCTTGCCCTCAGTGAAGGTGCCTTACCTCGTCACTTGCACACTGCTATGTTTACAATAAGCACAGATCAGAGGATGCTTACAAATAGGTATGTCAGTCTCACTTGATATATCATGTTTTAAAGTCTTAAGTAATGGCCTAGCTAACAACAGAAACATTGGGAGGTCAGGGAAGAAAACTTGCAGTTCTTGAGGAGATTTTCCTCAGCTAGTATGTTTAAGTAGAGCAAGCTTCATCTGAGACTGCAGCTACTTGATAAACCTTTAATTTTTTTTTTTTTTGCTAAAATGGGGCTTGGGTTGGTTACTCATTAAAGCTCAGCTTTTCTTTCTTTTATTTTTCTGAAAATACTCAGGGAAGGAAAAGGCAAGTAGAAGGTCTAGAACTTGTAAGAAGGTTCAACTTGCATTATACAACTATGTGTGTCCTCAGCCACCTTGCATGCAGTTAGATCATCCATCCTGTCTTAGAGAGGTGTCTCCTTGTACAGAATCAGTCCTTGAATCCAGCATTCAGTAGAACTCGAGCTCTGAGACTGGGCCTGAGGGTATGTTGTGGAGGAGCAGCAATAATTCAGTTATTTCTACCCACATACAAGATTATAGAAGTCTTAGCTGCCTTTTCCTACAGTACTTAAACAATTGCTAAGCAATGTAGTGACAAATGGAACTTGTTGCCACTGTGTGTCAGCTGTGAGAGCTCTGTTATCCTGTTAATTAGGATGTGCTTGTAAGCAGTGATTCAGTGCAGCAGAATCCTAGTGAGAAGTGTTGTCAAATAACATCAGTTGGTATAGAAGGCAGGCTCCCAAAAAGGCTTTCCTGCCCATAACTGATAGAGAGCTGGTAGTAGAGCAGTTAATAATTCTTGTTGGCTTCTGGAGTCTTAGCCAATTTATCTAGTCAATCTTAAAGTTACAGTTATTAGATGACTAGTTTCTGCTCTATTGCTCAAGTGTTCTTTTGAGGTCTAGATCAAAAAGCATGTGCTGCTACTGTTCCACTAACTTCACTGGAACTTCTTAAAGTCAACACTTAAAAGCATGCAAAGCATATACTTGAACTGGAACAATATAATGCTTTGTGCTCTTAACCACCAAAGAGCACGAAGCTCTTGCTCATCTTCATTTCACCAGCATGGTAAGGGTGTCAGCTTAGTGGTTTAAAAATCTGTTTCAAATGTTAACTTGCAGTTTGTTAATTTTAATGGCTTTTTTCAGGCAGTTAAGTAGACATTTGGTTGGCCTCTGGACAGCTGAGAACAAAACTGCTATGAATTTGTTGAAACGTATTTTGGTGAGTAAAAATGGGGTGTGGAGTAAGGAAAGAATAAAATCTGAGAGCTTGTAGTGTTGGAAAACTTGGGATAGTCTATACAGCAAACGTATCCCCTTTCATCTCTGAGGGGGGAGACCTAGCATGGGAGATCAGTGGTCTGGCTTTTGCTATGTAAAGGGATATTGATGGCTAGTACAAAACATTTTGGATTCTTGAAGCATTCTGTTACTTTCCTGCCACTCTTAAAAATGCTGTATGACACAATAAGGTGTCTGACTTCATTCCCTTTTTTTATTAAAGGGACAAAAAATGTGGGAGATGTAGTAAGCAGAGTCTCTGATGCTTAGTGCCAGTTAGAAATTAAGGCATCAGTTCTGTCTGCTTTCATCCCTGTCCAACTTTTATATGCTTATAGTTAAATGGAAACTATCAGCCAGTATATACATCTTCCTTCTCCCTTACAGTCTCCTGAAAGGTCCTTGCTTAAGTTACTTCAGTGTTGTAATAACTTATTAAATACTGAGAAATAATATTTTTTTAAAAAATTTGAAGTAGGAGTATCTTTTTGGTTTTTTTAGCAAACTATCCCGATCTTGGTCACTCTTCCAGAAGGCTTACTCAATTGAGATTCTCATCTCTAATGTCATGTGCATCATCCAGTCTGTATTGGAGGATATGGATGGACTTTAGTGTTCCAGTGTTCATCCCCTTCAGTACTGCTGTGGGATCAACCCTTTTCTTCCTGCAGTCATTAGCTTCAAGTGCTCCTTTAAGAAATGGGATGTATGCAAGAGCTCTGCTGTACTGAAGCTCATTACGTGCTGCTGTTGAATGGATCTGTTGGATAGTGGCATTTCTCTAATAAAAGCAAAAACCTGCTATAGCTTTACATACTTGCTTTAGAATGCATGATCTCTTTTGATATCTCTAATGCAATAAAATGATCTTGTTACCTAATGTAATAGCTTCTGTTCTGTTAGCAACATGTGTGTTTACACTGTTTTTAAATGTTCTCAGCCACCAGGTTTGCTGGCGTACCTTGACAGTGCTGATCCTGTTCCTGAAAAAGATGCTGATAGGATGCACATCAGAGATAACCTAAAAATTGCAACTGTAAGTACATGCAGCTGTTGTACATCTGCCACTGTATAGATGTATGATCTTAGTGATGTTTCTAATGCAACTTGACTGTTGCATTGTGGACATGTTGATAAACCTGAAGCTGCAGGTAACTAATAGGATTTATCCTGCAGGATCAGTATGGCAAGTTCAATAAAGTGCCGGAGTGGCAGAGACTGGCTGGAAAAGCTGCAAAGGAAGTTGAAAAATTTGCCAAAGAGAAGGTGGATCTGGTCTTGATGCACTGGAGAGATAGAATGGGCATAGCACAAAAAGAGGTAACTGCATTTCAAAAGCTTAGTTAGAGCAGCTTGACTAAGTGTAGAGAGGAACAGCTACCACTCCATGAAATCAGAGGAAGTCTGACAGCAATAGAAGTGTGGGAATGTGAGAAACTTCATAGTTTTGCTTCCTTTCAGCAAACTCTGCCTCTTACTGCACTTCGTCTTGGGTTGGAAATGGATTCCAGGGAGAACATAAAGTAGGCAAATGGATTCCTTCAGCTTACAGATTAAGCTTTAGATCATTCTTGCTCGAGCCATCCTTAGCGAACTGGCCTGCAGCTTATGTGTATTTTTTCTGAGAGAATTATACAAGAGAACAGGAAATTCTCATTGCTGTAGCTTCTAAACTACATTTGGAAGAAACTACAAACATTCTTTGCATCCAAAATTATGCACTCCGTGCTAGTGATACTCAAGTTATGGACCCTGACGAAGAAGCTGTTACCTTGAATATAGGTATCTTGGTGCTTAAATTCCAACACAGGACTATACATAAACCCACGGTTAATACTGAAGTGATAAGTGACAACTGTAAGAGGATAGCTCAAGCACTGCTTGAGTTCTTGCTGCTAGTCTTTTTCCTTAAATTTTATTGTTATGCTCTGTTTGACAAACCCTTCAACTTGAGGTGTTTCCCTTAGCTTTCTTCAGTCTCCTGACTATTTCCAGAATGCATAAAACCAAGGTTAAACTATTATATCCATGAGGAAGGATGAAAGAGAAATGTGATGCAGAGTATGGAAAATGCTTCTTGTTGTACTTGATCTCGTGTAACAATAAGCTTTAATTTAACAAAACCTGAACTTGCTAAAGTGTAACTCCTTTGATGTAGACTGTAGTGCAGCATTTTGACAGATAATATTCCTGGAATAATGATGAACTAGGTTCAAAAGGAAGTATTAATGGAGAGCTATGGAAAATGGTAGTGGAAGGGCAAAGTGCACTTTAGACATCTTGTCTAGATACTGAGTTTAATAATTTTTCTGTATGGAGTTGAGCTGTATAATTTCACAGTGATGTATGCCAGTGTAGCTTGGGGAAAGGTAGCAGAAAGGTTGGTATTACCACTTGAGTGGCTGTGGCTTGTTAAATGTACCTTTTCTTTTTCTTCCAACTTTCCATCGCAATCAGGACAGAAACAATATGGTGAGTCTGTATCTGCCACGTGTGTGGATTGTGTTGCTCAGGCTGCTGCTTGCATGTGGTCCCTCGTGTAGAGTAACTTGGGTTTGATGCCTGATCAAACTAGGGAACCTTTCAGTGGCTGAGTCAGGTTTGTGGCTCATTTCTGTGACTTGCTCTAGTTATTTCCTGAAGAGCAAACCATTCTTGTGGTGGGATTTCCCCTCCATCAGCTTTGGAGCTGATCAGTGCTTATGGTGATGGGACCTAAGCTTTTCTCAGGGATAACTTGCTTCAAAATGAATGACTTTCAACAGCTGAAAGTTTCTCTGGCATGATTTAACTTGGAGTCAATAACACTTGTGAAAGTCTGTTGCTATTACTTGCTAGAGGAGGAGAGCTTATTAATGAGGCTTAACTTAGTGTGGCTTTTGAAGGAGAAGAAGCCTAGCTTATTTTAAAAGGGGAAAATGGGGAGTATCTGTTTCAATTTAACTTCTTAAATTTGGCTCTATTGCAGAACATTATTCAAAAGCCAGTGATATTAAGGAAACGACGCCAAAGAATAAAAATAGAAGCAAACTGGGATCTCTTCTATTACAGGTAAAATTCTAAGATTAATGTGGTGGTCTCAGATACAAGTTATTACCTAGCTGGATATCTTGTTAATATCTTCTGAACTCAGAAGATGGCTTGATTCCAATTTCTGCCTGCCTTGAAACAGTGCAAGTGTGTTGTAACAGGCACATAAAGATTAAATCCTAGGTATACTTAAGTCCTTAACTTATATTTAGGAAAGGAGGGAGTTTGGAAAGATTCTGAAATGTTATTAACTACATGCTTTTTGCGTGTGGTTGGGTTTTTTCACCCTTGACTCGAAAGAGCAAGTAACTGCAGGTGCAGATCTGCATGGCATTGAAGGCTAAGCCCAGTAGCATTGAAAATCATTGCAGTGTGCTGGTGTGTCAAAATGTTTTGAGTAGCTTACAGGTTAACTTGAACTGGAATAAAAATGAGCTTAAGGCAGTCAGAGAAAACACATGGATGCTGTATTTTAAATAGTGTCATGGGTCAGAAATGCAGCTTGCTTACCTGTGAGTTATTACAGCTGTCAGAATTTAGAAGGGAAGGCTCTCCATCTGAAAAAAAAAAAAAAGCACTTTGGTGAAGGGTGTTAAGCTTTACTAATCCATTTAACATGATTGTTCAACAAATTCTGAGAGCAAACTTGAGGAAATTCCATAAACTGTCTTGTCTGTTTTACAGATAATAGTTAAAACCACTCAAAACATGTAACTTCTTTCTTAGATTCCTTCAGGACCATGCTAGATCAAACTTGATTTGGAACTTCAAAACCCGGGAAGAATTGAGAGATACTCTTGAGTCGGAGATGAGAGCATTTAATATTGACAGAGAACTTGGTAGTGCTAATGTTATCTCATGGAACCATCAGGAGTTTGAGGTAAGAGAAACTGCATCTGTAAAATACCTGCTTAAAATGTCTCCCCTTTTCAGTCTCTTAACTACGTGAGTAAATCTTGTGTTGACAATCCCTGACTGCAACCTAGAAATCTTCTGGGGTTATGGAATAAATGGCTAAGTCTTGAAGCTGTGGATGGGTACTGCTGTCCAGTGTCACTCTACAAAACTGAAGCCTCTTCAGCCTGAATGATTGATCAGAACCCTTGATGTATTCTTGAATTAAGAGGAAAAGACAAGAGTTGGTATTGTATTGTTGTCAAGATAAGTCATACTTGTTTTTGAATGTTCTTCATCAGCCTTGTTTTGGGTAGTTTCCCGAGTTGCTTCTTAGTGATAGCAAGTTCATTGTCTTTATTTCACAGAAATTCTGAGGCTGGAATAGACCTCCAAGATCATCAGGTCCAGTCTCCATCATGTCTTGGTGATCCTAAAGCTGTTAAATGCTGGTTTGCCAAAGCATGAATAGGTTATTACCTGTCTAAACCATGTTCTTGCTCTGTAGATCATGGATTGAGGATACCATTTTCACACCCTGGGAACAGGAATAGCTAAAGTCAAAATAGGCTTTCAGTCTTCTGCAAAGCAATTGTTTTGTTACTAATTGGCCTTCTGAAAACAACTTGCAAGATGTTTTCAAGTAATGTGCTAATAAACACTTTCTGTACTCCTATCTCCAGTAGTGTTACAGTTCCAAGCGGTTTTATTTAATGTGTGAGGCTAAAGCAGAGCAGGGCCACACTTGTAAATCAGCTGCAAGATAGTTATTCCCCATGCCAGCCTTGCTGCAGTACATCTTCCTAGCTGAAATCTGAGCAGAGGACTACTGGTGAAACAAGAGTCAACTGCTGCTTTTGAGGAATTCTCATCTGACTACTCTGGCAAATCAGAAAGAATTGCAAGACAATAGACTAATCCTTTAGGAAAAGGAACTATTTTATGTATGCAACTCATCTGTATCACACAACTACAGATGGCTTCTTACCTTGATGCAGAGAATAGCTAAGTTTGGGGTTGCATAGGTATTTCTTGCACTGGCATTTAGGTTTTTAAGTTTTTTCTTCAGGTATGGGTCATGCCCAGGACTTCTGGGCAGCACAGTTTCTGCTATCCCAGCTCTCTCTCTACTTCAGAGGTGTGACCTGGGGAAGAATCAAAAGCACAGATATGAAATATAGTAATAGACGCTTCCTACCTGCACTCCCGTGTGGCTCTTGCTGCTGGAAGGGTCACTGGTGTTCTTGCAGTTACAGCCCAGGATACTTTGGCACAGGCTTGAGGGGGTTTCTGTAACATCTTTGAACAGCTGCTGTCTCAGATCTGCTTTTAAATATTTAAAGTGAATACTTCATCAGGCTACACTCTAAGTATTTGAACTAACTACGTAGTGGTGACAAAGGCTTCTCTGTCAGCTGTGGAACCTGTCCCTTTGCTAAGGGAGATGGTGGCTTGAGATTGTGCTGGAAGTGTACTAGTTAGTGGGATGTCTGTGGTCAAATCTGTAGATAACTTTGTGGCCTCGTGACGGTGGCCTGCAAACTATGCAGAGAGAGGCTTTTGAGGGATGTTAGAAGCACCTCCAAATGAGGTGCTTTCCAAATGCTTATAACCACAGAGCATCCGGGCATGTAGTGAAGTTTAATGTAGTCACTCTGAAGTTAATGATGGCTTTCATTGTGCAATTTAACTTCAGCTTCTTGTTGTGTGTACTGATGCCTCTAGGCTTTCTTTACCCAGTGTAAGAGCAAGTATAATTAGCAATTGTCATGCTTGTGTTTCATAGTAGTAACACTGAGTGAAATACTTTGCTGTGGAATAACTACTTATTAAAGCTTGAGTCACTGGATATGTTGTGTATTACCCAAGTTTAGTTAAAGCCAGCTGATATCAGAAACAAGTTACTTAAAGGCTGGAAGTAAGATGAGAAACT
Source organism: Megaceryle torquata (assembly GCA_024611175.1). Classification (NCBI taxonomy): domain Eukaryota; kingdom Metazoa; phylum Chordata; class Aves; order Coraciiformes; family Cerylidae; genus Megaceryle; species Megaceryle torquata. The sequence goes on from JANIJG010025500.1 coordinate 32,456, forward strand.
TCTTTTGTTCTGGGGAGCAGCAGTAGCTTATGGTGTATATTTTGTAGATATGTGCTGCTTTAACAGCAAACTTTCAGATTTCAATCTTCAGGCTGTAGGAGGGGTTGCTAACCTTGTTGAGTTTATGGATGCAAGCAAATACAGTATTGTCCATGTAAGAGAAAACCTAATGGAGAAACAATATTTACAGTTAACTTGTTCTGTGTTACAGGTAAAATACGAGTGCCTTTCTGAGGAGATAAAAATAGGGGATTATTATCTAAGACTGCTACTGGAGGAAGATGAAGCAGAAGAAAGTGGAGCAATCAAAAGATCGTGAGACACTATTAAAATTCTATCTCATTCCCAAGGTTTGTTTGTTCTCTTCACTAAAATCTTATCTTTTTCTTAGGTATGAATTCTTCAATGAGCTCTACCATCGCTTCTTGCTTACCCCAAAAGTGAATATGAAATGCTTATGTCTGCAAGCACTGGCCATTGTTTATGGAAGATGTCATGAAGAAATAGGACCATTTTCTGATACTAAGTACATTGTTGGGATGTTAGAAAGGGTAAGAGCTATTTAAAATTACTTGATAGGGTAGTTAATATACAGCTAATACAACGTAAGTTCAGAACCTTCAAGTTGCTGTGAAACTGCAGCACGAATACCACTTCTCATGCTCTCACTAAGTGTTCCTAGTGCTTCCTCTTGATTCAGTTGAGTTTCACTAAACCTGCTGATCATAAAGGTATTAAACTAGTCTCTCTATCTGCATTTTGTTTGCCTTAACAGGTTTTCAGGCTGTACAGAAATAGTGTGAAGGAACTTTGTGTTATATTAGTCTTGTGCTTGCTTTTGAAAAATACAGAAGCATGAAACCTTTAAGAGGAGAACCTTGTTTCATGTCACATTATTTCAGAATACTGACTTCAACAATAGCAACAGCCCCAAACCTAATGAAATGGTAGCCTTTGATGGGCATGTGTGATGGATTAGATTTTTTTAGTGGTAACTATTTGCCTATTAAGTAAGACACTAACTATTAAGTGTCTAAGCTGTGTCTAACAGCTGACACAGCTTGCAAAAACACTTCCATGCCATCTGAAGAGGGGTTCTTATCTCAGTGCCATGCTACTGTTAGTGATGGCTGTTGTAAGTGAAACCGCAGTGATGCAGTCTCTTGTTATTGTGCCTTGAGTCTTAATGGTCTCACCAGAGATGTAACATCACAGACCCTCCCATTGCTGATGATACTAAACTGTGAGGAGTGGCTGGGTGCACCAGAAGGCTATGGTACCATCCAGTGACATCTAGACAGACTGGAGAACTGGGCAAAGGCAAATCTAATGAAGTTCAACAAGGATAAGTGTAGAGCTCTACCCCTGGGGAGGAACAACACTATGTGCATACTATGTACTCCATGGAGGAGGATCTTGGAGTCCTGGTGGACAATAAGTTATGCATGGGACAGCAGTGTGTCCTTGTGGCCAGAAAGGCCAATGGTATCCCGAGATGCATAAAGAAGAGTGTGGCCAGCAGGTCAAGGGAGGTTGTCCTCCCCCTCTATTCGGCCCTAGTGAGACCACATCTGGTGTATTATGCCCAATTCAGTTTAAGGGGGACAGGGAAATACTGGAGAGAGTTTAACAGAGACATAAATATGACAGACTGGAACATCTCTCTTACAAGGAAAGGCTGAGAGACTTGGGACTGTTTAGTCTGGAGAAGACTGAGAGGGGATCTTAATGTTTGCAAATATCTGAAGGGTGGGTGTCAAGTAGAAGGGGCTCAGTCTCTTTTCAGTTATGCCCCGTGATGGGACAAGAGGTAATGGTAGCAAGGTGAAACACAAGAAGGTCCACCTCAACATAAGGAAAAACTTCTTTCCTGTGAGGGTGACAGAGCCCTGAAACAGGCTGCCCAGGGAGGTTGTGGAATCTCCTTCTCTAGAGACTTTCAAAACCCATTTAGATCTGTTCCTGTGTGGCCTGCCCTGGGTGTTTCTGTGCTAGTAGAGTGTTGGACTCAATCTCCAGAGGTCCCTTTCAATCCCTACCATTCTAGAACCCATTCTACCTGCTGGCTGAAAAACATCATTTTTCCATTGTATTTGTATGAACTGTCTCACTGGGGAATCCAAACATTGCCTCTTCAGAACAACAGACTTGGCAGGAAAGTGGGTTTGAGACACAGATCAGCAAAGGGGATGGAGGGTGACAAGGCCTTTCCTCCTCAGTGGCAGGAAGCTGTGTGTGTTAGCTCTGTATGAAACTAGATGCTTAATTAGCAGTTTTATTTTGGGCATAAAGAAGTCAGTGGGTCTTTGTGGGTGCTACTGTAATGACCTCTGAAGGTAATATCTAATCGGACTTTAATTGGTTCTCTTCTGCTACCACAGTGCACTGACAGGCTTGAGCGAGACAGACTGATACTGTTTCTCAACAAGCTGATCCTTAATAAGGTAAGGTGGATGTGGACACTAAGAGCAGTTTATGGGTCCTTTAGCTGTATAAAATGGGCTGAATTACTCTTGAAGGATTAACTTGAGCAGCAGTTCAAGTCTGGAGGTGGTTTTAGAACAGTGCTTGATACAGCTTTCTGGGATGCAGTAGCTGTTTACTGGTGAGAAAGCAGAAAGAAATGTGGAGATAATGTGGTGACTTGTACAGTTCTAGTCACTTTAGAGAATTATGCTTCTCATGGTCACCTCTTACTTGAATAAAACTGCTCAGTACTTGTAGCAACCCTTATCTAGAAAATGCTTCAGTTAACTCTTCATCTATTCACAGAAAAATGTGAAGGACCTCATGGATTCAAATGGCATCAGAATCCTTGTAGATCTGCTTACTTTGGCACATCTTCACACAAGTAGAGCTACAGTCCCTCTGCAGGTATGTGGTCTCTGTTGCTTGCTATTCACACATTGCTTTGCTAAAATGACAATTCTTTAAATAAATCTAATGTCCTTCTCACACTTCCTATGGAAATATGATACTTGCACTGAAGCTAAAGCTGTTCTTATAAACATCAACTTTCAGAGCAATGTGATTGAGGCAGCACCTGACATGAAGAGGGAGAGTGAGAAAGAATGGTACTTTGGCAATGCTGACAAAGAAAGGAGTGGTCCTTACAGTTTTCAAGAGGTACCAGTTTCAAACTCTCAAATTTGACAAATTGTTTCTATCCTGGTGACTGGGTGTGTTTCAAACAGGGCAAAACTGCAAATAAGGCTAAACTATATTCTCAAAGTAACTCTCAAGGCAAGTTAGAGAAGAGATGTGATGTTGTGCTGAGAGCCACAGCCTTTGTAGTACGGCTGCCTACCTCTCTGTGCCTTATTTATCCTGCAATTCATCTGTCAACTTTTACTCTGTGTTTCCTGACAGTTTTAAATACGTTTGAATTTCATGTACCTATAGTGGTCTGTCATAGAGCAGTTAGACTTTGTGTTGGGCATGAATGTTCAGGATCAAAAGCAGCTCAATGCTGAATTGACTAAATTCATCCTAATCTTGCAATAGATGCAGGAACTATGGAACAGTGGAAAGCTGACTTCAAAAACCCGTTGCTGGGCTCAAGGTATGGATGGCTGGCGACCGCTGCAGGTCATCCCTCAGCTGAAGTGGTGCTTGCTTGCCAGCGGCCAGCCTGTGTTGAATGAGACTGATCTTGCCACGCTTGTGCTCAACATGCTCATCACAATGTGTGGATATTTTCCCAGCAGGTAAATGCTGATTTTTTTTTTTTTGGAAGAGGTTAACTTCCTGTGGCAGATGTATAAACTCCTAAGTTCTCTCTCTAAGCTTTTTCTTCCTGAGTAGTACATTAATGACCTGTATTAAAGAGTCTTTTATATCGTAGTAGTTAATTCTCTATTTGCCCACAGAACTTGTAAATGAGACAATACTAATACTGTGTGAGGGACTGCAAGGAATGCCCAAGCTGGGTGTGTTTCTAGTACATAACAGCATAGTCTTAATCTTGCAGGCAGGCCCTTGTTCATCTTAAAACTAAAGCTGGTTTAATGCATGGTGTTAGGCCACACTTATCAAGTCTAGTGACAAACTATGAAGTTTGGAAAAAAAACCCACTGAAAATGATCTCGAGAGTGATAATTATGGCTTAATGAAGCTCTTCATTCTTGAGAGAGAAAAGACACATATGTAAACTGCTGTGCCAATTCATTTTTCTAGGGATCAAGACAATGCTATTATAAGACCTCTGCCTAGAGTGAAAAGGCTGTTGTCTGACAGTACTTGCCTTCCTCATATCACTCAGGTAAGCAACTCTTCACAACCACAGCTAAATGAGTAAAAGTCTGACTTAGTCTACAGCCCTCCCTGTTAAGAGGGACAAACCCATCTAATGACATCTGCGACATCCTGCAGATCTCTGAGAAGCAGTGGTTTATTTCACTGTTGCCAACTTCATGCTGTTTCAGCCAATATCTTGTTAATAAATATTTCCATCCTTGGAGGTACCAAGAAGCCATCTAGACATGATCCTTGGTCAGCCAACTCTAGGTGACTGCTTTTGAGCAGGGGGTCTTAACAAGATGACCTCCAGAGGTCCCATCCAACCTTAGACGTTCTGTGATTCAACTTGTTGTTTTGGGGCTGAAGTATTCTTTAACTGAAATTCTTGTAAGTTTACTGGCTTGTCCCAGTACTGAATGAGTTCAAGCTTCAGTTTTCGATAGGTAACTTACACTACTCAAGCACCTAATGTAAATGTTTGTATTTATTTCAGCTATTACTGACTTTTGATCCAATCCTCGTGGAAAAAGTAGCAATATTGCTGTTTCATGTCATGCAAGATAACCCTCAATTACCTCGGTTTTATCTGAGCGGAGTATTCTTCTTTATCATGATGTACACAGGTTCCAATGTACTTCCTATTGCACGGTGAGGAAAAGGAGTAGCTAAAAATCCCTCTTGAGCAGTGATGTGTGGAAGGACTGTTGCCCTGAATGCTTCAGGGACTGTGGAGGGAGGGGTTGTCTGTGTATCCATTGGCTTAAATTATTTTTGTGTGGAGAAAATAAGCTTTCAGGAACAAGACTTTTAAACTGAAATTAAGAACATAAGGCAACATTTGTAACATGGGAGTGCTTAACTTGGTAGAGTTCCCAAGGATCTGATGGACTTTAGAGAGATTTATTCAATTATTGCTGTTATACTTTGAGATAAAAGTAAATGTATGAGACTTGCCAGCTGGACTATGTTGGTCTGCTAATCTTTCAAGGGTGCCTTAAATATCACTTAAACAGAAAATAACTGTTGTTTCTGTTCTAGGTTTTTGAAATACACACATACAAAACAAGCTTTCAAGTCTGAAGAAGTGAGTAGGCTGCAAAAGTTTCCAAATAGTTTTGTAGCTCGTTTGTAGCTTTAACAATATTTGATGCTTATTCTTTTCTTAAATTCTCAAGAGTTAAAATTTCAGAACTGTAAGAGAAAAGGGGGAGGGTTTTTGATCACAAGCTGGTTAGTGAGGCTGAGCTCAGATTACCTTTGAGAACTGAGATGACAGTGTGCTCTCTTCTGTAGACAAAAGGTCAAGATATAGTTCAAAGAAGCATACTTGGACATATTCTTCCTGAAGCAATGGTGTGTTATTTAGAAAACTATGAACCAGAAAAATTTTCTGAGATATTCCTTGGAGAATTTGATACTCCAGAAGCAATTTGGAGCAATGAAATGAGGTAATCGTTTTCTGTCAGAGGGACAAATGAATGCAAACTGCTTTTCATCCTGAAGAGGTCTTGTCCAAGAGGTCATTTCTAAAGGAAGCTGAAAATGCCTGGAGCCCACAGTTTCATTACTTCCCTCTACTTGCCTTTCTGTAAGGGCCATGTCCTGCATTGCCCTCTGCTCCTATCAGAAATAATAGGGGTGGGGGGAGTAGAATTGGCAGCAGGAAGGGGAATATTTCCCTGAGCATCTGACATTGTGCTTCACATCTGTATCTATTATACTTAAGCTCCTTTTGTGAGTGGAGACTTCACTGTCAATATGAAATGCTTTATGCTTACTGTACTTGCACCATTACTCATATCACCTATACCTCTAATATTAAAGTACAATTTTAGGGTCTTCCAAAAAGTAAAGAGGTGTTGAGGGAGGGCAAAAGGTTACTTTTCATTTGTTATTATAAACTAATTTTCATGCCATTGAAATAGCTTTATAGCAGCATAGAACTGAACCCTATTCTGAGTCCCTTCTGAAATGTGGAGAAACTACTGAAGAAAATCTTTTCAGAAGACATCATTGAACACTTGACAGTGTTAACCTTTAACTTTTAGGCGTCTTATGATAGAGAAGATTGCTGCTCATCTTGCTGACTTCACCCCTCGTCTTCAAAGCAATACAAGAGCACTCTACCAGTACTGTCCTATCCCAGTTATCAACTATCCACAACTGGAGAATGAGCTGTTCTGTAACATCTATTACCTCAAGCATCTTTGTGATACACTCAGATTTCCAGACTGGCCAATTAAAGATCCAGTAAGTGAGAAGTGTTTCAGGAGTCATTTAGTTCTTCATAATTTAGAGTCCTATACTAATGGGGCTTTTAACAGAAATAAAGGAAATAAGATGCTGGGTTTGCTGCAAGTAACTGATTGATCCTGACTTCCAGTTAATAAGCAAATACGTTAAATGCTTTCTTATCCTGAAGCAGAACAGTCTTCATGCCAAATAGCAATCATATTAAGTATATCCACCTTGTAGTGGTTACTGAAAAAGCAAAATAAAGCATCTTTGAAACTTCAGTGTTTCAACAGACTTCAAGTGATGGGGGTTGTGTGTGTGAGGAACAAAATTATCACTTTTGGCTTCTTGTCCACACTAGACCAGAAACTGAGCTTATTTGGTATCAGTACATTAACTGAATTGATGAGATCTTTTTGATTCAAGTCTATGGTCTAGATCTGTTTAAGCAGCTGTACTTATTCATGCAGCTTTGCAGTTTTTGTAGTATAAAGATGCAAACTGCATGTCAGTTAAGTGCATCTCCCTCTTCTACTGTGACTGACATTTTAAGATACTCTTGTCTTGAATAAAATATAGCACTGCAGTGAAGCAAAGTCTTATTTGCTTCCTGGCTGGAGGGGGAACTGTAATTACTAAAGGTAAAAGGATTAGGTCTGAACTTAGTGATGGGCAATAAGGATTCATTTATGGAATAGCACGTTATTAATGAAGATGTGTACTGGTGTCAGCATAAAAGTAACACTAATAAATTGTAATTATTTAGGTTAAACTGTTGAAGGATACACTAGAAGCTTGGAAGAAGGAGGTAGAAAAGAAGCCACCTACCATGTCAATAGATGATGCTTATGAAGTCCTTAACCTTCCCAAAGGACAAGGCCAGTAAGTTGTTTTCAGTATTTAAAGTTGTATAATTACATTTACATAAGCTCCATATAGTGAACAAACTGAAGTTTATCTCAGTAACTGCAACCAGTTAGTGGTACCAGTTCAGTTATGTCTAGCACCTGCTTCTTTCACAGTGGAAAACTGCTTTAGCTAACAAGAAACAGAGCCTGAAAATCCAGCTTCAGTGTTTGAGATCATAATTGTGAAGTGTTCAGATAAACTGAAACTGGAGAGAAAATACTTACAGCTATGTTTTTGTCTTTGGTTGTTTTTTTTTTACCTCCCATCTTGCTACTGGTTTCTGATTTTGGGTCTCTAGAAGAGACTGACACCACTTTGGTATTTATTCTTCAAGAATAGTGCACTTGCTACAGATCATGAACTCCCAACTTTTATCACTTACAGCTCATTTGGACTCTTCGTTTAGAAGATTTAGGAACTTTGAGCACCTTGTGGTTAGAATATTCAGTACACACAAGGTACTAAAGTACTGTATTTCTAAAACTTCCTGCTGTTCTGTGGACACGATTACCCCCATTCACTGTCAGCTGATGAAGCAAAATTTTCAAACGGAGATATGAGCTCTGTAGTTTTCACTTAATGACAGTTACTGTTAGTCCTGTTGCTATAATCCAGGGTTGTTATTCTGGCTCTTTTCTTTGGTGTTACTCAATGTAATGGGGCTTGGGTTTTTTTTTAGACATGACGAAAGCAAGATCAGGAAAGCTTATTTCAGGCTGGCGCAAAAATACCACCCTGACAAGAATCCTGAAGGCAGGGTATGTACAATAAAAAAACTATGGTATTAATCAAGTGGGGTCAAACTGAGCTGTTATGTCCGTTAAGAATTCTGAAATGCCTGCTTATATTTTCTTTCTCCCTTCTTTTAAAAGCTGTGCCCTAGATGAATGCTAAAACACAGATTACTACAGATGAGTAATTTAACTTAAGGACTGTTAGGATTTCTAGAGTATACTCATGTTATCAGGTCAGACCCCCATCTCAAAGTGACTGGTTTAGAGTTGCACAGGACCTAAATAAACTATTATCTCTTTCAGACAGACACTTTCTTCTGCCCATGCCTGCAGGTGACATAACTGTACCTGATATTTTGGTCAGAGTGGCATTAACTTGGTTTTAGTCTCTTGCCTATGGAGAAAAAAAGGAAGAAAGGGAAATGTCTTCCTTAGGAGACAAAAGAAAACCAATCAGCAAACCAGTGTTATTTGGTGTATTTTCTGAAGTGTAATAAGGCAACTACAACAAGCTACTGTTGTGGCTAATGACCTACAATGCTTTATTTTACCTGCCTTTAAACTGATCATGCAGACTTGTAATTTAGAGATTTCTTGCCTGTTCTTGAGACTCTCTTTCTTTGCAGGATATGTTTGAAAAGGTTAATAAAGCGTATGAGTTTCTATGCACAAAGTCTGCCAAGGTGATAGATGGGCCAGATCCAGAAAACATAATTTTGATCTTGAAAACTCAAAGTATCCTCTTCAACAGGCATAAGGAAGGTAAGCAGGCTGGTGTAGAAGAATGGCTTAGATTCACTTCCTTAGTGGCCACTGAAGTCAGTTGGCATTGTCTGTGTTCTGTTGACTTGGTTTCTGGCTTGCCCACAATGTTATGTAGCTATGATAAAGGGCTTCAAAATAGGACTTTCTTCTATGAAATTCATCTGCAATAAAACTTAAAGTATGAATAGCTTTTTGAAGTTAAGTTCTCAACTCCAATACTACTCAGTTTGAATCTTCCTCTATATATAACTTAGACTTAGAACTATGTCTGTGCAGAAAAGCCCTCGCTAGTTACTCAGTCACCTTTGTGGCAGACTCTGGGTAGAAATGAGACCGTCTCCCTTAACACCCACATGAGTATAACCTTGCAAAAATTCTGGCTAGTGTTTGTCCTCTGAGTGTGCCTGTAACACCCAACTGGGAAAGAGGGGCAGGGCAGAGTACCCTAACTCATGGCTCCAGCTACAGTCCCTGACTGGCAGAGCCGAAAGTGTTGTGTCATAATGGTAAACAACCTCATATGCAATCATAGCTTTCAGTTGTGTGGAGACAGTGACAGTGTTAGTGCAGACTTGCGTAGATTGGCTCCATACTGCAAGATGAAATTGTTCTTTATCATTGCTGAACTGTAAGAGAATGAAAAATATAATTATTTAAAACACAGGATTGTCATGTCAAACTGGAAAAAGGTCTTTATAGGCTTATTGTTTGACAATCCTGGACGAAGATGGAGCTGTGCTTGTGCTTCCCTGGAGACAGACAAGCATCATATCCGGTATATCTTCTACTGACAAGTTATGCAGTGGTTTAAATTGCTTAGATTCTGCATATATGTAAACTTTTTTTCTTTCAGAGCTGAAACCTTACAAGTATGCAGGCTATCCTATGCTGATAAAGACTATTACTATTGAAACATCAGATGACCTTTTGTTTTCCAAAGAATCTCCTCTCCTGCCTGCTGCTACAGAGCTTGCTTTCCATACAGTCAATTGTTCAGCATTAAATGCAGAAGAACTGAGAAGAGAAAGTGGAATTGAGGTAAATGGAAAGAAACATAGTGAAATGAATTTTTTCACTTAACTTTTCCACAGCTAAATATCCTAGAACCTCAATGCACAGGACAGCAGATGCAGCTGAGAATCACTTTTGGTCTTGAAGTGACATTTGTCCATTAAGACTGTCTCTTCTGGATGCAGGAAGAGAATCCTTTTGCATTGTGCACCCCTGTCTGGTCCTAGACTTGTCTGTGAATGAGCAAACTACATTTGTTTCTGTACTTCAAGTATAGACAAATGTGAAAAAGCCCCTTGAGCAGAAGGCTTTTCCTTGCACACATTTGAATTATGGAATCATTTAGGGTGGAAAAAAACCCCAGTAAGATCAAGTCCAGCTATTAACCCAGCACTGCCAGGTTACCACTAAACCATGTCCCTCAGCACCACATCTCTATGGCTTTGAAACCCCTCCAAGCATGGGGACTCCACCACTGCCCTGGGCAGCCTGGGTTAGGCCTTGATAACCCTTTGGGGAAGAAATTGTTCATGTCCAACCTAACCTTCCCCTAGCACAACTTGAGGCTGTTTCCTCTTGTTCTGTCTCTTTCTCCTTGGGAGAAGAGATCGACCCCCACCCCCCCAGCTCCAAGCTCCTTTCAGGGAGTTACTGAGAGGGAGGACATCTCCCTTGAGCCTTCTTTTCTCCAGGCTGAACAACCCCAGCTGTTCCTCATGAGACCCTTCCCCAGTTTTGTTGCCTTTCTCTGGACATGTTCCAGCCCCTCAATGTCCTTGGAGTGAGTGGCACAAAATCAAATGCAGGATTTGAGGTGCAGCTTCTCCAGTGCCCTGACCAGGGTGACAGTCCCTGTCCTGGTTCTTGCTGATGTTTTATTTCTGCCAGCCTTTATCAGCTTCTGTGGTGACTTAACATGCATCATCTAATCCTCCCAGGTACTGCAAGAAGCATTTAATCGCTGTGTAGCAGTCTTGACTTGTTCTAGTAAACCAGATGATATGTCTGTACAGGTGAGTTGCTGCAACTTTAACTCTTTTGGATCAGCTTCTCAAAAGACAATACATATTATAGTGTATATGTAATGTGTCAAGGAATGTGTGTGTATAATAGAAAATATTTATATGGTATTTTATATATATATATATATATTAAAAAATAGGGTGTAAACATGCATTTCCCCTCTGCTTGGAACCAGTAAAATGTCTTTCTGTAGGTATGTGGCTATATCAGTAAGTGCTACAGTGTAGCAGCTCAGTTTGAGGAGTGCAGAGAGAAGATCACAGAGATGCCTAACATCATTAAGGACCTCTGCAGACTGCTTTATTACGGCAAGGTAAGAGCTCCTGCCCTCTGCCAATGGGGGTGTTTAACTGGGTGTTGTGAAAGCAGAAGACTAGAAAGCAAAAGACAAAACAGACTACAGTAGTTGATTGCCAGTGCTTATGCGTTCTTTAGTCCACGCAGAACTAAAGTATTGCTATTAAAAAGCTCACTTGGGGATCTCTGCCACCTTCTTAAACTTTTTTCCACCAGTTCTGTCAGTGCTCCTTTCTAATCATGTGAAATATTCAATTACTTTTACTTTGAAGATTCTGACTAATTAGCCATGGTTTTTGGCTACTAGATGCTGAACTTCCAACTGCAGATGTTCTGTCTACCTCAGTTTTCATCTCTGCTCTGTAGATAGTACTCTAGAAGTAGCAAGTTTGGGCTTTAAGTCTTTTGGTAAAGAAGCCAGTTGGATTTCTTAGGTCACAAGTACTAAGGCAGACTCTCTTTTTTTTTTTTTTTTTTTTTTCCCCCTCAGAGTATACCACGAGTGGGTGCTTTGGGAGTATAGGGTGTTTGCTTCTTGTCCTTGGGTTAGTGGTTACAAAAACACTTGTTCCAAGCTGGGGTTCTCTGGTACTTACTGGGTTACCTCTTCAACTACGACTATACGCTGGAAGAGAGCGGTATTCAGAAAAGCGAGGATTCAAATCACCAGGTAATGGAAATAAGGTTCATGCTGTCGGACACCTGGGGTTGCTGCTTGCCAGCTCTTAATAAAAAAAGTGTATTTAAATACTTGTTAGTCATGCAGTGACTTGAACAATGATAACAGGGCCCTTTTGGAAGGTGATTTTTTTTGTGTAGTAGTGTAAATACTGTTGTTTGGGGTTAGTTTTTTTGGTTTGTGGTGGTTTTAAAGAGTAGCTCGTGTTTTGACTTCAGATGTTAAAGTTGCCAAAACCTGTAGCTTCTAAAAGACTTAATGCAAGACTTATCTACAGCAAACAGTAAAAAAATATCAATTTGTGCTATCCCAAGAAGATCTGTTTTTCTCTTGAGGCTCAGCTGAAGGGTCTGTCTAGTGATATCATAAACTCATCTGAAATGTCCACTTTAGGGACGTATTGTCCCTTTGCCCACGGCTGTGCTGCTCCTCTAGTCCCTTAAATGCCGACCCTCAAAGTATGGTACCCCTTTCTCGGCAAGGGATGAGATGAGCTTTAGCAGTCTGTTGTAGTTAAATATTGCTCACTGTGATGTTAGTGATCTGTACTAGGAGGAGCTGTTGTCTGGTCAGAACCTACCACAGTAATTAGCTTTTGTAGCTTTCAGCTCATTTTGGTGCACAAGTTTTTCCTGCTTACCAGTGCTCACGTCTAATTGTGGTTTTTAAGCCCATAACATGGTGATCATACTGTTGTTTTGCAGCACCTAGTGTTTTATTAGACATCAGTGCACAATTAGTGATGCAGGTAACTAGAAGTGCTGGACAATTCTTTCTATAATGCCAATCTTTTTGGTTTTTTTTCAGTAAGGTCCAGGTATTTTATAACTGCCTTTTATTTTTCAGGAGGTAGCAAACAGCCTTGCAAAGCTCAGTCTCCTGGCCTTGAGTCGTCTTGGAGGGTATCTCTCTGAAGAACAAGCTACACCTGAAAACCCAACGATCAGGAAGAGCTTGGCTGGAATGTTGACACCCTATATTGCAAGGAAGCTTGCTGTGGTCAGTCCTACTGAGGTAAGCATCTGTGGGCCAAAACTTCCTCTAGTGATTTACAGATGGAGTACCCGGCTGCTTTGGAAACACTGAACTCTTAGAGCCACCTGATACAGAGAACAGCAGCTTGGTTTTTCTCTGCAGTTGAAGTAACTACAAGGAGAAGAAACTTTTAGCCTTAAACACTGTGGACAGGAACAGTGCCCTATAGAATAATTGCAAAAAAAGTATGGGAGCAGAGATGTTATTTGAAGGCTTAAGGATATAATGATGGAGAGCAAAGGCTAAACTTCTCTCTTTAAAAGTGGTGCTAAGGAAGTCATCTACAAAGAGATACTGCAGATACTTGCTGCTCACTGTCAAAAGAAGGAGAATCTAAGTAAGCATGGCTTGCAGCAGAATGAAGAAAAATTAAAATACAGATTGTACTGTACCAAATGCCTTACTGTGTTTCCAGCACATGGGAAACTTGACACTTTGAACTTATGAAATAAACTTCCTTATGAAATCGGTCCAGTCGTTAATGAGATTGTATTAGCTAATGTCACAAAACATGCTGATTACTGTACATAAAGATTCAAAGCTGTTGTATATTTGTTACATCATGTAAATTCCTTACTTAGACACTGAAGATGCTCAACAGTAACGCAGAGAACCCCTACTTGATCTGGAACAACGGAACAAGAGCTGAACTACTTGAGTTTTTGGAATCTCAACAAGATAGCATGATTAAGAGAGTAAGAAGTTTACTTTAAATCCCAGTACTATTCTTTTTAAACTGATCTGTGTTTTGGTACATGCAGTTGTAATGCAGTGGAATAGTTGATACAAAGTCACTTCATTCAGTAGTCTTAAAGAGAAGAAACAAACTAAGAGTTTGCTGGTTTCTTGTAATGTTTCAATCTGTCTTGAGCTTCTGACTTTAGCTAAGCTTTTAAGTTTTCTGTTCAAATATTGTCACTTCATTATTGGGTTATAGCTCTACACTTGCTACAAGATTATTTTCTGTCTGAGCTTATGCTGCTTATCTCTGCTTAAAGGGTGATTGTGACAAGAGCTATGGATCTGACTTTGTCTTCAGTGACCATGCAAAGGAACTTATAGTGGGAGAGGTTTTTGTTCGAGTCTACAATGAGGTCCCTACCTTCCAACTAGAGGTGAGATGTAGTAGCTAAAACCTTCCCGATGAAATTACTATTTGGAATGTTGCCTCTTCTTTATCTGTCAGTGCAAACAGTACAGAGAAAATCTTGAATTAGTGGCAGCTTTCTAAGGGTATGTTTAGATATAAATAAGGTTGTGCTCCAGATGTTGTGATCATAGTAAAGTGTTTCCTGTCTGGAAGAAAGGGATATGTGAAATGTCTAAGTTATTTGGATATCCTTTCTTCTGGTGTCAATACTGTTGCATCACACAGCTAAAACTGCTCTTCTCTCTAAAGCTTCCTAAAGCATTTGCTGCAAGCCTCTTGGATTATATAGGCTCACAAGCCCAGTACCTTCATACGCTAATGGCAATAACGCAGACGGGGAAAGTAGAGTCCAATCAACATGGAGATCGGTTACGGAGAGTTGAAATGGCCCTGGAGGCTCTGAGAAACGTGATAAAACACAACCCAGGTAGGCCTAAAACTGAACTTCACTGGTAGCCTTTCTTGTAGACAACCTGAAATGCAGATCTCTGTAGTCTTTATCTTCTTGTGAGAAGGAAGCTTTTTTTAGCTGGCCAGCAGACTTTAGCAGTGTTGCTGAGCCATATGAGCTTGCTTGGTTGAGTTGGGTTTTGTTGGTTTCTCCCCTTGGAGAACACTATCAGTAGATGGATTTCACACAAAACTTTAATACTAGCCTTGTCTATCTTCTCTGAAACACTGGAGTTTAACTCTGATCCTAGCCTGACATTGTCAGGAAGAGTTCAGCCTCCTGGATGAAACTTTATATAACCTTTCAAAGAACATTTAGCTGATTTTTAAACTTCTTTGCATCAAAGAACCTCCTGAGCTGAGTACCAGGAGAAGGTGCTGTTGAGTGAGCAGTTAATGCCAGCAAGGACTTATGCGCAGATATCAATATACAGACTGGAAAAGCCTGAAATGCATGATAAGGATATTTTTCTGTTCTTATAAGTTACTAATCCTGGCTTCTCATAACTGTTTAGATGGTCCTCAAGCTGGACTCTCATGTTTGGCACCCCTAACCCTGAAGGCAGCGGTCAGTGCTGCAGACAGCAACCCTAGTCTGGGCTGGGGAAATCAGAGTGCAAGTGTCTGAAGACAAGTACTGATGATCAACAATAAATAAAATAACAGAACTCTCTTAGCGGCCTTGTAAGAATGCAAGTAACTAGGTAGTGCAAGAAGTAGCTCAGTTACTTGACTTAAGGAGGAATTATCCTCTGCTTTTGAAGTACTGTTAACTGAGGCTTTGTGGAAGCTAGATTAAGAGACAGGGTTTCATAATTTTCTAGTTCTGTGGCAGACCCTGTCCTGCAGGAGCTGTTTTAACTACCATGACAGACTATACAGACATGTAGTCTTTAATGCCTCTCTGTGTAGTGAGGTGTGGGCTCAGGATGGCTTTCAGTGAATGCTGCAGCTAATATGAAGAGCATAACTACGTTGCTCTCTTGCAGGTTCTGAGTGTGAATGCATAGGTCACTTCAAGTTGATATTCTCCCTTCTCCGTGTTCATGGAGCTGGCCAGGTGCAGCAGTTGGCTCTGGAGGTAAAAAAAGGCAAAACCAAAAAACCCCAAAGTAACCCCTACTGTCAGGATGCTTTTCATAATCAGCATAAACAAACCTGACTATAATTTAGAGTAGCCATAAAAAGTATCAAGATTGGGGTTCCAAAGTGTCAGTTCCTCCTTGGAGGAACAAATGATGGCCTGTTGCCTGTGTCTTTGTTCCCTTCCACCCTGAGGTGACAAGAAGATTTGGTGGCAAGAGTAAACATAGTAAATATTAGCTGTATTGGCCAGTGAGCTGACTGAATTCATCATGCACTGCATTTTCTGGACAGTGTCTGAATGGCTGGAATATAATCAAGTGTTTCTGATCTCTTACAGGTAGTGAACATAGTAACGAGTAACCAAGAATGCGTTAACAACATTGCTGAGGCAGTGGTTCTTGCAAACTTACTGGCACTCCTGCATTCCCTACCTTCAAGTACGTACAGTGTAATTCTGAGTCTTGCGAGGTAAAGGGTTTCCAACTTGGACATTACGTAGAATGAAGCTGGCTGAGTTTGAGTCTTACATTAAAACAATGCTTCAGTAAGGATGATATAAAAAACAATAAATTGTCATGTCACCTGTTTGTTTTCTTAAATGTGTGAGCTGAAACATGAATTGCACGTGTTCAAATTGTATTTTAAGTTGCCGTGTTTCATTGATTTATTCTTTTAGGGTATTTAGGTAGTAAATATCTAGTGAAGAAGTTATGCTGTACTGGCATCTATGATTTGACATTTCCTTGACCAACTAAATTTAGTAAGAGATCCCTAAGCTTGCAATTGCTATAAGCTTTATTCTTTTGATACAGCTTTCTGTTCAGATCAGCTTAGCTCACCTTTGATTAGTTAATAGTCTGTATGTCAAAGTTCTTAACTCTTTTTATTTTGACAGGTCGGCAGCTTGTCCTTGAAACTCTGTATGCTTTGACATCTAGCACAAAAATCATAAAAGAGGCCATGGCAAAAGGTACAGTACTTTGTTGAAAGCAGTTGTTTCTGCCACACTGGACTTAAAGTGGCCAATGCCACTCTTCCCTTTAGAACAATCAATGCCTCTTCCCTTTAGAACAATCAGTATGGAATTGGTGAATTCATATTACTTGTGACTTTTGACTTTTCCTGTATCTTTGTACAGGTGCTTTAATCTACTTATTAGATATGTTTTGCAACTCAACTCATCCACAGGTCCGAGCTCAAACAGCAGAGCTCTTTGCCAAAATGACTGCGGATAAGCTGGTGGGTCCAAAGGTAAGAGTCTTAACAGCTCATTGTTATCTGCTTCTCTCTAAAGACTGAACAAAAAGCTACCTCTGACTGAAACATTGTGAAGAGCAGTCCAGTTTTTTCAAAGCAGTTAACAAGCTGAGCAGACTTCTAGTAGAAGCATTTGTATTTATTTTAACTCCTGTGAAGTTTGGTTTCCATTTGTAATGACTTAAGGGAGCCAGTGGCAGGTCTGAAATCTAGTTCTCGCTGTTTAAAATGCTAGCACTATTTTATCATGTGCTATTCTGAATTTGGAGCTCTGTCAGCTGTCCTTTGGTGTACTAAATGTCAGTTCTGTTCATTCTTTCTAGGTTAGAATTACACTAATGAAATTTTTACCTGGAGTCTTCATGGATGCCATGAGAGACAACCCTGAAGCTGCTGTCCATATCTTTGAGGGAACTCATGAAAATCCCGAGTTAATTTGGAATGACAGCTCTAGGGAGAGAGTATCAACAACAGTTCGAGAAATGATGGTTGAGTATGTGGACACCTGCTGACTAAATGTTTCCTTAAGTGAGACACTCTTCTAGTTAAAGTAAACCAGAGCTGCTGTAGCCAGAGCTCTGCCTGTGAGGAGTGGTGACCTTGAAAGCCAGGCTTCAGTCAGAAGAAACCTGTTAACTGTTAGCATGTTGTACCCGTGACTTGGTGATGCAAGTGCAGTTTGTGCACAATCTGGGTATTTGCTTGCTGCTGTAAGATTTGGGAGGGAGTTACCATGGGGAGGAAATGGGCTTTAGACACTCGAACTGCTTCACAATGACAGAGGGGGGATAGGAGTATCAGGTATGGAAAGGGGACTGCTGCTTTTTCTGCTCATTAAAACTTACTTTCTTTTTAAAGGCACTTTAAAGTTCAGCGGGACAACCCTGACACTAACTGGAAGGTAAAGTTTACGGTTTGTGCTTTGAGTGCCTCCAGGGACCCTAAGGCAGCCCTGTATGTAATCCTGACAGGCTTTCCTCTTAAATTACCAGCAGGAACTCACTGCTCTGTTAACATAACTGTTTTAGTGCGGTGTTGATGCTTTTGGTGGTACTTCTACCCTGAAATCAGACACTTTATTGGCAGTGGTTTTGCCAGTAATGCTTGTAATTTTCTGATAGTTCACGTCACTCTAAAACTTATCAGTCAACAACAAAGGAGAATACTGGTTTCCTGGAGAAAATTCTTGTCACTTATTACATAGCTGTAGTGAACATGCTCTTGGTAAATGTTCAGCAATGTTAAGACACTGAGTATCAAAAACAGTTGTCCTGAGCCATTCCATCACATTAGGCCAGTCAATCAATCAGTGTAGTATGTCCCAGTATCTGTGAAAGGCCAGTTATCAGTTCCAGCAGTGGCCCAGTTCAAACTTAAAGCAACTTGTAAACATCTGCAGGATGGTTATTTTGATGCAGGAGGAATCTGGTAACTTCCCTGGGTTGATGGTGAGAACGCTTCCCCTGAAGCGTGCAGAAAGGAAGGAAAGGGCTGTTTAATCAGCTGTGTGTGGCACTGCTCTTAGACTAGTGCTTACCTCTAGGATAGGCGTAGACTCGGTGACTTGCATTCTTTGGAAGTCCACTGTACTAGTACTGCCTGCACTGTTCTCTCCACTCTCCCTTCTTGCCATGAGCTTCTTCAGGATAAAGCGTTGGTTGGTTTTGCACACCTCTGTTAGGAGAACAATTAGTTCAGTGCCCCATACTACTTAGAGTTGTGTTGTTAGAGAAGTAATTGCAGCTCTTGCAAACACCTTTGTCAATAACTCCTTCTGCTTTACAATTCTACAGCTGCCTGAAGACTTTGCTGTGGTCTATGGTGAGGCAGAAGGTGAACTTTCAGTGGGAGGAGTCTTCCTGAGGATTTTTATTGCCCAGCCGGCCTGGGTTTTACGGAAACCAAGAGAATTTCTCATTGCGCTGTTGGAAAAGCTTACTGAACTACTGGAGAAAAATAACCCCCATGTAAGATGATTTTTCTGATTCTGCTTTCTGAACTTGTTCGGCAGTCTTAAACTACCACTCGATATCTGATTAACTTTGATTCTCATACTTTCTTCCCAGGATGAATGATGTTCGGGTTTTTTGCCTGCTTTCTGACTCTTTGTAAAGCATATAGATGCTTTAGTTTTGGCAACTTCTGAACTTCAGTTAACTTTTAAAATCCCTGAAGCTACAGAACTAGCTCCAGTTAAGTCTTGGAGGCTTATTTTGTGATAGACATCAGGCTTAACAAATGAAGTGTCTTTAATTATGACTGACCAAACTTAAGAAAATGGCATTTGTTGCACACGATTTAAATTTATTCAACACTTCTAGTCTCATCCTGCAACACTAACTTCCCCCTCTGCTGTAAACTGACCTGTACAAGGCTACCGCCCAACGGTTAGTGTAAGTGCTATAGAACTAATATGTTACAGATTAAATGAGAACAGTGTTAAGTCACTTAATGATGTTAATTAAAAAAAAAATTCAAACGTGTTCAGACAGATTCTGAGTTAGACTTGCAGGGAGGGGGCTAAATTGCACATGGAATAAACCAGACATCTTTGTGATAAATATGTAATGGCAGTTTGTGTAGCTACGCAGAGTACAGCAAGTGTGGTTATTGCTGCACAGACTTTAAGGATTTTTTTCAACATTTAGGATTAAAATCCACCCTGTAAGGATTCAGATGGTCAGATCAAACACCTGTGCTGTCACGCTTCCATTGAGCAGGTTGGCACATGTGCTGCTGTACCTGCAGAGGCTGCTGCCAGGCACTGCCTTCTCTAGATACTGGGGATAATGCTTAGAAATTTGTCTGATCTGGGTTAATTAAACCAGTGAAAGTCTCTCACTATGGGAAATGATCCCCTTCCTTTGAACTTCTTGTTTTAACTATTTCAAAGCAAAGTGAGATGATTAAAGTATTAGGGGAAAAAGTCTGGACTGCAGAGCAAAAAAGACATGTGAAGCTAATGTTGATACATTGCACTTCTGAGTTACACTTCCTGTTGATTTTCTGCAGGGGGAAACATTAGAAACGATCACCACAGCAACTGTGTGCCTGTTCAGTGCCCAGCCGCAGCTGGCTGACCAAGTTCCTCCGCTTGGCCACCTTCACAAGATAATCCAAGCAATGAATCACAAGAACAACGCCATTCCGAAAAGTGCCATTCGTGTCATGCACATACTGTCTGACAATGAGGTATAGAATCCTTCAAGAACTCAAGGGGAGAAAAAAGCCGAACAGGAGTTATTTGTATGGCTTGGTAGTATTCCCGGAAAAGCGTTATTCTAACTATAAATGCTGTGTATCAGAGGAGCAAGGACTTACCACTAATTAATAGGGAATTGATAGATTAAAGGGACTAAGAATTTTATTAGCTTGGTTGACCATATCTGCTCTAACTATCAAATGAAGCATAAACTAAAGTGTTCTGGCTGTTTGTCTCCCTGTAGCTTTGTGTTCGAGCGATGGCATCACTAGAGACCATTAGCCCTCTCATGAGTGGGATGAAAAAGAGATCGGATATAGTCGGTGTAGCCTGTGAAGCACTTAATCGAATGTTTCAGAAGGAACAAAATGACTTGGTAGCCCAAGTAAGTAGTACACCCTAAAGCATAAAGATATCACCTAACGCATAAGGTAATGTTGGCTTTTGTCTGCTGTGAAAGCATGATGCAGGAGCACAAGCTAATGTGGCTGAGTTGACACCTAGACACACCAGAACAGCCAGACTGTGTCTTTGCTTTCTTTTGTGTCTATTTATACAGCTCAGAGAACTGACCAGCCTAAATATACCCTGTAATAGTTGTGAGCACTCCTGGTCCACAGCAATGCTAGTAATGTAAAACATCTGCATGGAACTTCCCAATCCGTATTAAGACAACTCCTGTGGGTGTGTTTGCAGGCTTTGAAAGCAGATTTGGTTCCATATCTTCTTAAGCTGCTTGAAGGTGTTGGTCTGGAGAACTTGGAAAGCCCATCTGCAACAAAAGCTCAGATTGTTAAAACTCTGAAATCCATGTCTCGCAGCCTGCAGTATGGAGAACAGGTAAGGGCTGAGGAATCCCTTGCTGCACCCTGCACACTTGAAGGATCAAACTCTGAACATCCCTTGTTTCATCTTATGGCTGTAACATGCATCATTCTATCTAAAACACGAGTATCATGTAACTACGTGGTCATTATGGGCTGGAAAGGGTTCATCTCTTTCTGGTGGAGAAGTCATTGGTTCCATCCATGTGAAGGGCAGTAACAAAGACAAATCCAAGTGCAGTAATGTTTTATATGCTAGCAGGCTTCTACTGACAGCTCTTTAGAGCTTGTGTTAAAAATGAAACAGTTATTTCCTGGCTCAATATGGCTGTAGACTACTGCAGCAGTGGGGTGGATTTATATTCAAGTTGGTAATATTTGTCCCAGTAACTGCGCCAGTTCTTGGTGCCTTTCTCTTGCCCTTGTGTCAAAACCCTTCCTGAGGGGAAGGGACACTTGGAGATGGGTCTCTCTAAGTTAGCCCAGTCTTCCTGTGGCACAGGAGGAGCCCCGTTCTACCTCTGCTCCAGGCACAAGGCAAGTGGTTTCCTTGTCACCTAACTGGGGAATGTGTGATTCCATATTGCAGCCTGAACTAACGCTGTTTGCTAATCTCTTCAGAATGGTTGGGCTCTAGAAAATGAGCTTGTTCCCCTAGAACATGACAAATGTCACTTGCTCATTGTGTTTAATCTCTTTAAATGCTGCAGGTAAATGAAATTCTGTCCCGTTCTTCTGTGTGGAGTGCCTTCAAGGATCAGAAACATGACTTGTTCATTTCTGAGACGCAAACAGCAGGATACCTCACAGGTTAGCAGCCCTTTCCTGTTCATGTCCTGAATTGTACTTAACTTAGCTGGTAGTTAATTGTCAGACTAGAGCTGGAGTTGTTTATCCTCAGACTCTAGTGCCACCATGCGGCCTGTACATTCAGTGCTGTAAAAATACAGCAAGCTCTTCAAACACTTATCAAAAGGCAGACTCTCTTTTTGTGGTTGAGGTTGTATTTCTCTGGATAGTGTTTGCTGGCCCTGCTTCTAAAGCATCAGAGCAGTGGCATCTGGCCACTGGGAAGTCTTGCAACTACCCTGTGGTGATCAAGCAGAGATGTAATGAGAGCTAATGAGGGGCAGTACCTTCTCATGCTTTCTTAGGTCAGTCCAGTGCTAGAACAAATTGTTTTCCAAGGCTGGGGGAAGAGTAAACTTTCTTCAGAATCTCTCACTGTTTGTATGTATTGTGCCATGTGAATTCAGTTGCCTTAGTGTTAGGCCTGTAGCTACTATGTTGGAATGCTAATAGCTCCGAGTGCAAGGCAGTGTTCCAGTCAGGCTCAGGGCAGTGGCAGGACCCTTCCCTGGTGGGAATGGCCTCCTGCCTGGGCTTGGAGCTGGGAATAGCATGGTGTGGATATAATCCCAGAATGGTTCACTCTTAGCAAATCAAATTCTGTTTTATCCTTTGTTTGCCTCCGGCCCTTGATAGGCACATCTTTAATGACAACATTCTACTGTATCACCGTCCAAAACTATCACAGCTCACTTGTTATAACTGAAAATATTTTATGTAATAACATTATATCTGAAGCAAAACATGATGCAAACTTCTGATCATTATTAGCCATCAGCTGAACGATCATTTGGTGTTAAAAGTTTAGCCTCCCCAAAAAGGCTCTAAAGGCCTTTGTGACAAGTCATTATGACCACTTATGCCTGCCACGCGGAACTCTCATCTCACCAAATATAGAAGCTGTGGAAAAACTTCTGAGGTATAAATCAAATGGCCATATGGAAAGGCTTTCTTGAAAGATATCAGCATGTATTTTAAAGTGAAGCCACGAGCCTTTCAGGTCAGGAGCTAGACTTTCTTAAAGCAGATCGTTAGTATTTTGAGAGTAAGTATATTGTAACAATGAGTTTTTCCTCACGGGAAAGAATCAGTGCTTTAGCTCTGAACAGGGGGCTTCTGTTTACTGCACCATTTAATGCTGCTTTCAGAATGCACGCTTGGTTCAGTGGGTACTGAATTTCCTGGGTGCTTTATAAATACTATAAATGAGGAATATGAAGTAAATGTTGGCTGATTCCTGGTGAGGGACAGACTGTACCCCATGTTGTCAGGCTCTAGCCTGGGGGCAATATAGCTGTTCAGCTGCCTGAATACCAGGGTTGTGTTTCAATGGCCCGATGTTGAACTTCTTGCAGGTGTAGAGTGAAGGTGCTGTACAAATGAAGATCATAGACAGAAATCAAACAACAAGCCTTATTTTTAACCTGCCTTATCTTGTATTCTGCCTGATGTCTTGCTTCAAATTGCTTTGCTATTTGCACTTCCCTTGAAACTTCCCTTGCTTATTTCTCTTCCCTTAGGTGTCTCTTCTCCTTCCCTCCTAACTGGCAGCAGTCCCCTTCACCTGAGAAGTGGGCTTTAGATCTGCTCTGCCAGGCAGCTTGCTCACTTCTGTGTAGCTCTCTAAAGCAGGTAGATACCACCTTGCAAACGCACGCTGCACTTGCTGCTTTGAGTCATAGATGCATGTTCTAGAACTGTCACAAACATCTGGTCCCGAACTGCACAACGATAAACCTGCCTTCCTCAGCGCGCAGGAGCACAAAACTAACAACTGCACTGGCTGATACTTGCTGGTACTAAACTTCTGCAGTGTGTAGGAAAAACTTTCATAGTGGAAAAGTTTGAGGGACAAGAGAACAAGTGGAATTTGTGCACTAGGACGTGTGAAACTGGGTCTGTCTCCTGGATGGCAGAGAGAAGTCCCTTCCTGAAGCTACAGTGTGTTGTTTTACCATGGGCACTGCTTGCTTTGCTCTCCAGCCTGCAGCAGTAGTGCCGGACTGTTTGCAAGGAGACTAATCATGCTCTGGAGCTCAAGCTGCAGGTTGTAGAGTGAGAAGGGAGGGTGGGGCATGAAGGGAGAGTACATTTGGGAGAACTCGGTGACGATAACTTCAGGGGGAGGGTAAAGGACCCAGCAGGACTTACCATGCTGAAGGCTAAAGATGAGCATTGTAGGCTGTAGGGCTAGCACCAAGCTGATCGCTGTATGGATGTGCAGGAACATGTTGCAGGTAGGCAGTTTCCTATAATCATTTATCTGAGTTGCTGTTGAAACACCTCACGCTGCAGCATGAGTGTTTATTGCAGCTGTTGAAGGTTTTTATATTACTGAAGCTTAAACCCCAAGGAGAAGGGCTTTGTCTGCAGCACAGAGCTGCCTGCCCCTATAGGAATCACTATTAACAGTAGGGAGCTCTGAATCTCCAGTGCAGAATCTTGGTAGCCCAATGTTCCTTTTTCTTGCTGAAGGCACTGAGAGCTGTCTAGACAAGCATAAGGCAGTTGTGCATGTTCACGGGGCAGCCCCTTGAACCGTCCTGGAATGTGCAGCTGGGAAAACCTCAGCAGCACCGTGATCCTCACTGGAGCCCCACAGGGAGGTCATGTTTGACCTCGCTTTGCTTCTGCCACAGGTCCTTTCCTGAGTGAAGGGAGGTCACCCCTCTCTTCACTGCCACTTGCCCGGTGGAAGGTGAGATGCATAAAGTTGGTGGTTGGGGTTCTTGTGTAACTTATTTGGCACTTCAGAATAAAGTGCTGCGCAAGCCTAAGAATGGCCTCCACAAGCTACTCCAACTAAGAACACTAGGAATACAGGCTTCTTAGTCCAGTAAATTCCAAAGAATCTAAATGAAAACTCTTAAATATTCTTGTTTAAGGTGTCTGGTTGACTTAGATGATGTATTTCAGTTACCAGAGGGAATAAAGCTGTTTGGTTGCTCTTTGGAATCAATGCTAATTGGCAGTATTCTGCTTTCTTCCTGAAAGGCCCTGGAGTTGCAGGTTACCTTACTGCAGGGACAACCTCATCTGTAATGCCCAACGTACCACCCCCAGTAGACAACGAAGTGGGAGACATCAGTTAAGGACTGGAAATCCGTGTGAAAGAGACAAAGGCAGACTGGCCAGTGATGAGGAACAGTGCTTTCCTCCAACACAGTGAACTTACTGCCTTTCCAAGTGTTGAATGACAGTGTTATTCCTTTTTCTATGACTGTTGGTTGTTTGGTTGTTTGTTTTTTTTTTAAGGAAGTCAGCGATTATAACTATCGCACTGTAACACAAGAAAGCACTCTGTGGATCAGCTGAAATGGGTACACGAGAATTTTTTCTTGTTGTACGTAAGCACATTTTGTTCCTTTATATTTGTTTACAAGACTGTGAATCAAACTTTCCTAGTTTTTATATTTTATGAATTAGCATGACTGGAGTTGAGCTACAGTCTAGAGGAATTGGGCTAAAATCACTCTGACCTCACCGACCCCCCCACTAAAAGGGCATCCCTTCTCTTCCCAGTCTGAGGTGATCACTCCCATTGAACTGACTTGCAAAGGGTTTGTCCTGCACCAGTTCACTGATGTCCTTAATCATTAACGTTTTCTTCCTGAGATCAAACAGCATTAGACATTCATATGTATAACTGGCTTGACCAAATTGACAAAGCTTCAGCAAAAAAAACCCTTAAAGTTGACATGTTATGTAAGAAATTAGTGTAATTGTGAAATGTTCTATACATTATCCAGTATATAAAAACTTTCTATATTGAGTGTACATTATACAGATCATTCATATGTACATAAAATTTTAAAATAAAGGGAATTAAGAGCCTTGTAATGGGATACAGGTGGTGTTCTTATGTTCTTTGAAGGTGTGGGAAATGAGGGCAGTCAGAGGCCTTAATTGGAGTGGGGCTTCATAAGGTCCCTGTGTGTTCTTGCACCACACTGTGCAGCCTGGACAGCCTGGAATAGAGCTGCTGAACCCCCTGGGGTATGGCTACTGTCTGAAACGTGCTGCAGACACTGACCTGCTGACATTCTCGGCTTCCTAGGAAACCTTGTCAGGAAGCAAGAGGAAATGATGACTGAGGGAAATACGAACAATAATTACTGCTTTCTCAGAAGAGATTATAATCTTGTTTCTAGCTATAATGAATTGATGGGGTAAGAAACTTTTATCTGGGGAAAGATTCTGGTTCTCAGTACTCTAGGACTCTGTGTACCACCCTGGCTGACTTTGGCTTTAGCCAGAAGACCCTTCAGATGAGCACTCAGCTGTAGGCTCAAGGACAGGACTGGCTGCAGTCTCATCCTAAAGACAGAGCCACATGGGGTGTGTTTAAGCTCCAGCACTGTGTTCATAAGAAAAGTAAATGCTGTATCCTTCAGTTAACTGTTGATCAACCCTTTAAGTTGAAAGCAATTGTCCTGGCTTTCTAGGAAACAGAATTCCCTGTGGCTCAGTATGCTGTGATCTGCCTGGTTCTGTTACTCTTGTAAGTAGCTGATGTCAGATGATGGTTACAGAGGCAGAGCTGACCTTTTGAGAGCTTCACAAAGGTGTATTGGGGATAAATGGCAGAGCCTGGTTTGGTAGCAGAAGAGGCTGTGAAGCTTAGCTCCTCACAGAGAAGGTGCCATCTATGCTTAGACATCCTTAAAGGATGGGAGCAGCTGGGGCTGGGAGACAAGAGGAGGCTTATGAGGATGCACAAAGGGAGATGCAGGAGGAAAGATGCAAGGGAAAATAGAAGGGGCATGTTAAACAAAAAATGTGAGGAGATGTTTGGAGAAACAGGAGAGAGAAAAGCAAAGGGTAGCAGACAAACTGTTCCCCAATGACCCCAGCCTTGCTTGAGGGGAGATGGGAGAAGGACTGAGTGTATCCTGAGTAGAGAGGAAGGCAGCTGGGAGCAGGAACTGGGAAGGAAGGTTGGACTGCATCTGAGTTTTGGAAAGGAAAAAGACAGACACTGTGTGTGTTGTTTTCATCAAATGTGAAAAGTTTATCCTAGCTTGCAACAAACTAGTGAAACTGAGTCAACTGCTTTGCCTGCGATAAAATGACTTTGGCTCAGAGCAAAGGAAGTACTTAAGGCCTGTTAAAGAATAGCTTTTATTTAGTGTTACAAAGAAATTCTAGTATTTACATGGCATTCTTCAACTTCTTAAAAACAAGTCCCTGATTAATTGTAATACGTAAAGAGACAGTGTCTTTTTGCATCAAGCTTTTGTATTCATCTAGTTTTGTCTTCAACAGCATTACTGCACTGAGCATGACCTTTCCTAAAGCCATCTCCGATGGGTGTGAGATTTATGCTGACACTAGATTTTTGCCGTCAGCTGCTTTAACTGATCAAGCAGTTCCCACCTGGCTATTGTGGAGAGATGCACTTCATCAGGCCCGTCGGCCAGGCGCAGGGTCCGCATGTAGGCAAACCTGGGGCAGAATAGTTGAGTTAAGGGTGGGTTTCTAATCCTGCCAGAGCAGGGAGCTGGTCTGACTGCAGGTGTTCTTAGTGTACTGGCTTTGCTCCAGCCACCCTTCTAACAAGAGTCTCTGAAAAGATTGATACTGCAGCAAAATCTTCCTGGCAGAACTGAGAGGTGTGGGCTGGGAATTAAAGTTGATTGCCATAAGGTAACTAAGTGACCTTTAGACCAGCCTCTATGTTGCTGATAAGAACAGGTTTAGGTCTGGCACCAGGGGTTTTTTGTGGTTGGTTTGTTTGTGTTTTTGGTTGTTTGGAGGTTTTTTGTAAGGCTAAGGCAGTGCAATTGCATTGGAATTGAATTATAAAAGCAATTTGGTTTAGGTTTTATAGCTTAAAGGCATAAGGACTATTACTTTGGTCTACTTGAGGTCAAACAGCATGTACTGGTGTAATGGACTGCTCTAAACAGGAATACTTAGACTCTACAGCTCAGTCTTCCTTTACTCACATGGAAGCCAAAGGAAAATCCTGGGAAACGCCAGCTCCACCACACACTTGGATCGCACAGTCAATCACTTTAAGCACTGCTCGAGGGACAACCACTTTGGTCATGGCTACCTGCAGTTAGAGATCTCAGCTTAGCAGAGCAGTTTCATAAGCAAGTGAAAAATCTTTATTTAACAACTCTAGTGAAAAGTGTTATCTCCCAGTGCACTCCTGCTCTTTGTCCTCCCTGCCTCTGGTAAAACTGTTTTCAGTCACCTCAAACTATTACAGTGTTTTGAGACAGGTGAGTAATACTTGAACTTCTTTAATTTTTAAACACTTTGATCAGATTGATCTGTTTTTAACTGAGACCACTTTCCAATCAAAGCATATCCTGAATCTCTTTTTAACATGAGGTTATGCTCTGTGAATCTAGGATCACCTTTACAGAATGTTTTATCTTCTCTTCCTCCCTCCCCCCCAATTGAATGCACAAGTATTGCCTTAAGCCTGCCATAATCAATTTTACCTCTTTCCTTGCTTTTCTGTTGCCCAAGGTGTCAATCTTGCTGGCTGTTCTTAGAGTGAGCAGTCGTGCCTGCTCTATGCTGAGACGGCACTCGGCAATCCAGTGGGCAACAACCTCCTGCAGCAACCACAGCCAAGAAATAGACACTTGGTTAATGCCTCTTTCATCCCTGGGTTAACCTGCCCCGAGGGCCAGGCCCCTGCCTCCTCAGTATGTGCAGTGACTTAAGAGACACAGTACAAATTAAAGCTAGTTTTGATGCATGTAAACTAATATGAGGAAGAAAAGAAAGAAAACATGTCCCTGACAGAAGTAATAATGCTAGAACAGTTCTTTTCCTGGCAGGAAAGAGGAAAAGGGGGGGGGCGGGGGGTGGGAAACTCCACTTTCAGTTTGTGAAAGTTCCAGCCATTTTCCTGAAGCCCTTTGAAGTCTGCTTTTTATTCCCTGACGCCTTGGACTCACAGTCCTCTGTGTAATGTGCCACAGTATACAAAAACTGGGGGGTGAAAGGGAAAGGAAGTGGTTCTGTTTTGTTCAGACCCCAGGTGGGGTGTGTTACAGACCCAGGCAAACAGCTGCAGGCTGGTGCCTGCTGCTTCTGCATGTTTCACAGGGATGATAAGTGAGTAGCTCCCTTGAGCCAAAAGAAGTTGGGGCCTTGGCAACCCTTCCCTCCTCTTGGCTAATTTATCTCTGCAGCCGACAACCCCCAGGAGAAGAAAAAAAAAAACTGTTCATGTTGTTATTGGTCAGTGCAAAAGCTGTTTGGAGCCCGGGCCAGCCTCAGGCACACATTCCTGCCTGGCTTGAGGTAGCTGGGGGAGGTGTGAGCAAACATGCAGCACTCCCTTCAGCCCAAAGTCTGGGAGTTCAGCTTAGGTGCTGTGACCCCGCGTGGAGGCGTTCACATACGCTCCTCTGCTGCTAGCTTCCAGGGCTGGACCCTGGGGGCAGTGGTGACAGCCTGGACCCCAGGCAGCCTCTGCTCTCCCTTTGCTGTGAAGCATGGCCCTGGAGGTGACCTCCAGGGCTTGCTCTGGGGCTTCATCAAAACATTTGTTTTACTTCAACAAGCTTCTGAGAAACAGAGTGCACCTCATCCAGCTGTTATTTATTTGAGGTTATGGATGTGGATGGAAGTTTGGCAATGACGTGACTGGAAAAATAGATATGTAAGACTGTTCCCTCTGGATCTGTACGAACAATTTTCTGTAACCTGTGCCAAACACTAATCCCATTTCCTCTTTCCATTGCCTTTACTTTTTTTTTTCTAATAGTTATCCTATCTGTTGGAGAAGACTGAGGAACTCTTGAAATGTGATAAGGCAACTGCTAAATGCAGGTGGTTTCTGTAAAAAGCAAAATGTCAGCTCTTTATTATTCTAGTGAGTGAGCTCTCACAAAATGGTATTTCAATTCCAGAGCAAGACAAGACCCAAAATGCCCAATATGGCCTTGGTTTGGTCTGCACTTTCCTAAGTAAGTACAAATAATTGATCAGAGGAGTAAAATTTAGACTTGAGCGTCTCTGGTAAGCCAGAGAGCATGTGAGGGAATGTGCTTACGTGGCGATACAGTTTCCTCCCAAAGGTCTCTCTCTGCGCTGCACGCTGGCACATGATCTGTAAGGCGGTTTCAGCTGCACCCAGGGACCTCATGCAGTGATGGATACGGCCTGGCCCAAGCCGACCTTGTGCTATCTCAAATCCCCTGCCCTCACCTGGTTGGAAAGAAAAAATGTGCTCATATACACTCATACACAAAATGATCTGTGTCTCTGAGGAGAAGTGGCCTCATAGCACAAGGGGCAGAACCAAGCTGCTTAAAAGTTTATTTTGCTTTTTTACTCCAACTAGATCTTTATTGACACACAGTTAACAATACTTGCAGCACAAACCGTACTCTTTAAGTTGGTTTCTGAATTTGTTTTACCTAATTTAATTTAAATGTTGTTAATCCTACATTGAAAAATACATCTTTGAGATTATTATAAGAATCTGTGGGAAGATGCTGAAGGTTTCCAGGCCCTGGGGCTGCTCAAGAGAGAAAAGTCTTTCAGGAAAATAAAAATAGCAGAAATAGAAATCAGTATTTATAGTCAGGGAGAGATGAAGAGCAAAGTTCTCCCTGCAAAAGGGCCCAGTGCTGGCCAGCTCATCCTTTCACTTTTTTTTCCCCAGTCCTAAGACTGCAGACACTCAGAATTGGCTGGCCCTTCACTACAGCACGATGTTCTTTTGAAACAGCTGTTTACAATACCTTATGGCTATTCAGAAAACACACCACTGTTTCATAAAACTTTGTTCATTGCTGTTTGTATCAAAAAGAAATTAATACTGAAACTCACCCAGTATTATATTGGAGACAGGTACTCGTACATCATTAAAGTGTATCTCAAAATGTCCCCCATGGATCTCATCTACAAGGATGGAGAAATCACAACAGCAGGGTAAAACAAAGGAGAATAAACATACAAGCCTTCACTTCCTAACCCTTTTTCTCTTATGTGCATTTTACTGACTTTTCATATGCAGTATTTATTAGTATTACTGCAGTTTCTGAGACTGCTAACCAATTAATATAGGTATAGCTGATGAGTATTATCACCTACCCAGGTAGCCAAACACTGACAGGGGTCTTATCAGCTTCAGCCCCAGAGTGTCCATGGGAACAATAATCATACTGTGCTGCTCATACCTGATCAAGACAAAACACACCAGTTATGATGAACCTTGAGTTTGCCTTTTGTCATCCTCCTCTGCTTCTTTTATTTTCTGTCCTCAATTTAGCACTCACATAAAGCCAACAGCAGGATTTGCCTACATGGACTGCAGTATCCTGCCGCATTTCAACACTCCTTGAATCATCAGTCAAGAGGTATAAATACTGGCATCTAACACACCATGACCAAAAAACTACTGTTGTTTCTGTGTAAATACTTCTCTACTACCCGGTTCATTTCCTCCCTGCCTCACCTTTTTGTTCTCAAAACATGTTTATCATCATCATCATTTTGGCTTGCCTATAGTTTAGGAAAAAAATCTCCCTGTTTAAATTCCTTTAGAATATTTAAGGTCAGTTATTAGTCACACAGAACTGGAGGTGACATCCAAAGTCACTGAATTTAGTCTCCAGTGCAGTATCACACAATCCTCTCCATGAACTTCTGTTCAGCTTCCAGAACTCAACAGATGCCACTGTCTGTACAGCTGCTGGACAAACAATCCTGTGTGCTGTATGCAAGTAAGTTACCATTTAATTCTCAGTGGAACCTAGCCAAAACTAAAAACTTAAGATAATCAGTGGAAGTTGGGCTAAAAATCTAACTTAAGAGATATAAATGTTCCAACTCTTTGGCATTACAAACTGTGTGATTTTAATGGAACCAGTCACAAAGTATTTTATTCACCACTTGTGTTAAGTTCTTGTAAAAGGCAATTTTTAGTTTGGTATTGAGTCAAACAACGTATTTATTTTAAACAAGAAGAGGTTAAGTATTATATTTACAGATATAGGGATGGAACGAGTAGTCTGATGAAAGTTGTGTAATGCTTTCTGCTCACACATCTTCACCTAACAATCACCCCGTGTTTCAAATTTAACTTCCTAGACCTACACGTAACTGTGAAAAACTCAGTAGGTAACCACAGCTCTGATGTGCCACTTGTACTCATTCTCTGCGGGGCCGCTCTGAAAACTTTTGGGGTTATTTCCATTTAAGTGAGCAAGTCTTCCTCTTGGTAATTCCTTTATAATACTGTATAACTGACAGCAAAACAGGAGCTTGGTCAGCACCAGGCAAGTGCCCAGGCTTAAAACTCCCCTGTAGCTCAGGCACACATCCAACCGATCAAGGCAATTCTTAATAAAGTGGTTGCAAGCAGTGACTCCTCCAGGAAACATTGTTTAGGTAACTCTGAGTCTCCCAGGAATCCTTACCTGGATGCTGGGAAGTTTTTGGTTTTGCCCATTACAATTGCAACTTTGCAATTTGGATTCCCAGCACCTTAAAAAAAAGAAACAAAAAAACATTTGTCAATGTAGAATCAAAGGAAGTTTTATACAAATAAATCTTTCTTCTTTCCTTTCGTGATACAGAGGCAAAAGCATGTCATCTACTCCTGTGTTTATACTCTGAGTAATCAGACTGAAACAAAATGCATCCTATTGCTTAACATCTAAAAGGGAGTTGACCTGTGGGAGGGGAACAACGAAAAGCCAAACATCCAAACCCTCCAGGATCCAGTTCCACCATCTAGAAGAGAACAAGAAGGGACTTGAAGCAGAATCTAACTACTCCTGCCTCCCTTAGAGCTAAGCAAATCAGCACGCTAAAAAAGCACATCTCAAAGTGAGATGCTGATATCTCAAAAGGAAAACTTCTTAAAACTATAGAGGCTGGAAGATCTATGTGGGAACGAAATGCCAACCGTGTTATACCCAAATTATGCAATTCAAGTATCAAAGGGTTATAATGACTTTGTTACTACTTCAGTAACTTATCTAGAGTTAAGTTTTTTTCCCCCTTTACGCAAGTGATTGTAGTTTGCACCTCAGAGAATGATCTTAAGTGGAAATGGTTATCTGAAAATGATCTGCTAGCATTTCAAGCCATCAATAACATTGAGACATGTCTCTGCAGCATAAGGCTGGAATTTTAAAGTACGAGTCCTTAAGAAGAGTCTACCATTAATTAAAATGGCATCTTATTTCTAAGAGCCTTAATCCTCACTGTCTTTTTCTTTAAAGGTCTCTTAGTACCAAAGCATGCTCACACTCCTTTCAAAGCCTCACACAAAACAGTAATGATAGGGAAAAGGGGGCAGGATTGTACCTAATGTATGTAACAATTCATAAATTCTTTATTGCTGTCTCAGTGCAGGTGACAAGCTTTGGAGAGATTTAATTCAAGATTGGAGCTGGACCAGCTTGGTTGGTTTTGAGGTCAGAAATGAAGATGACTTTCTAACTCAGGCAGATGTCACCACAAGGTTTGGGAGCCTCTAGTCTAGACAATGCCACCACCTGGCTTTGAGCCAAACAACCTCTGATGTCTGGGAAGGGGGAGATTTATCTTGTTCTGATCAACACTGCCTGTTTTAAGGGCTGTTTACTTTCCTCTCTTGCAGAATGCTATTCATCCATTGTTTTCCAAGTGGGGTTATATTTGTGGCCCATGAGCTGTACAATGTTTAGTTTGGAGAAGAGGAGGCTGAGGGGGGAACTCATGGCCCCTCAATCTGAAAGGAGGTTGCAGAGAGAGGTGGGTGTTGGCCTCTTCTCCTTAGTAACTACTGACCGAACCAGAGGAAATGGTCTGAAGTCGTGGCAGGGGAGGTTTAGATTGGCTATTAGGAAGAAATTCTTTACAGAAAGAGGGGTGAGGCACTGGAACAGCCTTCCCAGGGAGGTGGTGGAGTCACCATCCCTGGAGGTATTTAAGAAACCTTAAGGGTAGACCT